>CAXITT010000599.1:165056-226180 GCA_964033795.1 Lymnaea stagnalis | reverse complement strand
CAGGGATTACGGCCGTCTGACCACCCAGACACGACCGAAGGATCAAGCGCTGGGGGCGGTACCGGCCATCCATCTAACCAGGGCATTTCCCTGGGGTCTGTTTGTAACCTGGCGCCGATTGGGAAAAAGGGGCGGGGGATAATGCGCCAGTCCAGACCTGGGAGAGGAACTATGGGACAGGGAGGTATAAATAGGGATCTCTGGACGGGACGAGAGAGAAAAGGCGGCCGGACTGAGAACTAGATAGCAGGGAGAAGTCAGAGTTGTGAGATGAGTGAAAGTGTAAGCAAAGTGACAGCCCAATAAAGAACACGAGTTTAAATGTTATCGCCGGAGTTGTTTCCTTATTGAGTACCAGATCTAGATGAAGTTAATCAGAGAGTAAGCAAGGTTTCCTTACAATATTTTGATTACTATTTTTTAAAATATCTTTTACATTCAGATAAATGCAAAAAAATAGTTCTTTAGCTGTTACTTTAAATATATTTGTAATTTATAATGATACAACTTAAAATTTTGATAAAATAAAAGCGGATGTAAAATATTTTTTTCGAATGTAAATTTATTCGATTGCCGTAAAATAATAGAAAATAACTATACTTGTTTTTAAGAATCCGAACGTATCAAAATAGTTTCTGTCTTTAAGCGTTATGTCACACTAGCTCATTTTTATATACCGGTACTAGAATAAATGACCCGATGTCATCGGGTTAATAATGGTAGATCGTATGCGATAATTTCTAACTGCTATTGCAAAAACTCATCACAATTCATAACTTTAAAAATGTAATAATATTTACGTTTCTAACATCATTACGTTTTGAGAAGAATTTATCTAGGATATATTAAAGGCCTACCCTACTCCTTTTCACGCTCCTCACTACTCCCCCCGCCCCCCTCTAAACATGACATTAAATTACACAGTCTAAATGACTACTAATTATATCACTTTTGTCATTGAAGAAGTTAATTGAGGGACAATTACTACGTTAGAGAAATAGTTTAGATTTACCCCTTTTTGTGGCCTTGAATTACAACTTTCTTTTCTCTAAAAATTGTTTTAAAAAACTTGCCTTAAATTTACACCAAAAACTCTATATATGATATAAACATATTTTATGTTATAGGAATTCGATATATATTGATAAATTTAAACATATTTTTTGCCTTAAAAAATTATATATTATCAGAAAATCGTAAAACAAAGAATTCTTTTACATAAATAAGAATCGCGCAACTTTTTTCACGTCTATAACAGATTCGAGTCTTGTTTTTTTTTTTTTTTAAACTTAAATGTTTAATCTCATAAAATACAAATCTCTTGACTTTTTGCAAAGTAAAAACAAAAATGCATTTTAATTTTTTTAAAGTAAAAATTAACCCATCCCTATTTATAAAAAATAATGTTTCAAGTGTTTAAAATGATTGGATTTTGATATTCATGGTTATACTTATATAAATGTACCCAAGATTTGTTAACACCGTTGATCTTCTTAATTGGTAAACATAAGTATATTTGTAAAAAAATAGAGCAACATCTCTTTTTTTCACATACGTAATACCATAGGGGTTAACTATGTTGTCATCCACGTGAAAATGTATACATCCTAGTTCCAACCTCCGATATGTATTTACCCAAGAAAAGTAATTATTTACCAAAATCATTCCGTTATTTTGAGACGTATTTTATGCTGCCTTGGGAAAAATGAACATACCCATATTTGTGAAAAGAGAATGTAACATCTCTTTTTCACAAATGTAATACCATAGGAGTTACCTATATTGTTATCCATGTAAAAATGTACACATCTTATTTCCTACCTCCGACATTTATTTACCCAAGAAAATTAATTATTTATCAAACCATTCCTTTATTTTGAGACGCATCTTGTTCTGCCTTGAGCAAATGAAACATACACATATTTGTAAAAATAGAATGTAACATCTCTTTTGTCCCAAATGTAATACCATATGATTTAAATATATTGTCATCCACGTGAAAATGCACACATTCTATTTCCTACCTCTGAAATGTATGTTCCCAAAAAAGGTTAATTATTTATCAAATTTATTACTTTATTTTGAGACGTATCTTGGGCTGCCTGGGGCAAAGTAACTAACCCCTCTCCCACCCAGATTTAAATAAACTTAGAAAAATCAACTACCGGATTGTTTGATTTGATTTGATATTTATATCGCACTGGTATCCATGCCACTTTAGCATGCTCGCTGCGCTCTGGTCATCCGAAATCTATTGAAACAAAAAAGTTTAAAATTTGTTCTTAAATGATTATTTGATCATTTACAATTCCCCTCAAAGATTGAGGCAAACTGTTCCATAATTTTGGCGCCATCGCTTCAAAAGAGCGCACTCCGTAAGACTTTTTTCTGTGTTCATCCACACTAGGAACACTCAGTAAGGACTGCGTTGAACACTGCAGTCTCTTCAGAAGTACATGTTTATAAATAAGTTCCTTGAGATATTCCGGTGCTGAGCCATCTATGCAGCTGTACGCCAGGGACAAAATTTTGTAGTTAATGTAGTCCCTTCCATACCCAAACTAAAATAATTTGCACTTCATATGGTTCGTTCTTTTTTTGTTGTTTTGTTTTAGTTATAAGTTGATTAGTCAATGCTATTTGGCTATGGAGTTGCGCTGCACTGATTGACTTAAACCGCATTTTATTTTTATAATTATATTTAAAGGTTAGATTTTATTACGTTATGATTTTAATAAATGTATATTTTTGGAATAAAAAAAGGCACAACTTTTTAATGTTAATATACACAGCAGAAATGTGTGTGTGTGTTTTTTTATTAACAATTTAAAAAGCAATCAATTGTATTTATTAATTTTACTTTTAAAAAGAGAAAATACATTATCAGTTTTGTCAATCACGGTTATTAAATTTAAAGAAACCTAAGAGTTTTGAAGAAATAAGCTGTTCGCGCTATGACGTCATTTGCGTGATTATTTAGAACAAATTAATTTAAAATTTTATTTCGCAATGTTGACAACGCACTAAAGACGCACTAAAAACGAATGATGTTTTGGTTTTCCCGATTAATGTGATTACGGTGTAATTCTTTGATCATGATTTTTAATTATTTTTTTTTCATAACTTTTAGACATATATAAAATGCTTCAAATAGTTCCTTAGTGGATACTTTAAATGTATTTGTAATTTATAATAATAATACTTAAAAGTTTACTAAAATACAAGTGGATTTTAAACATTTTTTTGCGCATTTAAATTTATTCGATTTCCGTAAAATAATAGAAAATAACTATGATTGTTTTTAGTAATCCGAATGTACTTAAATAGTATCTTCCTTTTGGCATTATGTGACTCTGGCTCATTCTTATATATATACAGGGTGGGCCAATAAAAGTGAGAATATGTCATAGCATATGAGTTACTTCAAAATATAATTTAATTAATTATAATTCTTCATGGAATTTTTTTGGCAAAATATTTAGCTAATCAGAAATCATGTTCAATGTGTCCTCCTTGCTTCTCAACGACTTTAAGCTAGTATGGGTATTGTTAAACTAAATTTGATGTGATTAAATCACATTTTAAGATGTTCTCACTTTTATTGGCCCACCCTGTATATATGCGCACAGGAAAAATAGCTTAAACGCCCATCGAAGCCATTTAATTTGAAAATAGCACGTTTTACTCTCCACCCTTTACAATTTCAGATTTTTAAAAGTACAGATTTTTGTTTTAGTTTATTATGAATTAACTTTGCATGAACCATGAAATATTGGGTTTAATATCCATTGTTTAATTTTCTAATGATTAATCGAACCATTAACCAATAAACAAACAAACAAACATCCACATTGAACTTTATATAGTGCACATTGCATCCATCCTTTCAAAAGCGTTTTTTAAACGATTGAAGCTTGGTGCAACATCAACATTTTGCAATCCACCCTTTACCACACCCATATTCATTCAACTTTGGATCAACATTAATAAAAGAGCCTTTGCTCTTGGCTATAACAACATAATTACGTATAAAACACTTTTTGTATGAGTTTTGCAACCTATGGGTTGGTCTTCTGGAATGTACTGGGCGGAGCGCTCAGAATCTGGCTTAAGGAAACTGATCCTCAATACAGCTGCTACAGTAACTAAGCTATAGGTGATTGATGATACAAGAAAACGGAAGGGAGCAACTTTACCAATATTATCGAGCTGACAGATCCCTTTCCAACGACAACGAATTCAGATCGAGCCATTGAAGGAGATCGAAGCTTCGCAATGAAATATCTATTGTGGGTGACCTAACTGTCTTCATTATAGTCGGCGCAAGCATTTATGGCTGTAGTCAGCGTATGGATTAGGATTCAATTCAAACAAAATCATACAATGAGTTATAAACACAAATCATATATTAATATACTACATCCAGACAACTGTTGGATAAGAAATATCCAGTGGCTAGTTTACCATCCTTAAGATTGGGATGAAGGCTAGATAAGTATATCTCTATATGGCCAACATGTATCCCCGTTTGGAAACACATGTTGAACAATGAGAAAATATCAGTTAAAATTCAGTAACCAACTCATTCTAATCAGAAAGATCATTACATTAATGTTTAAGCAACTTATTTACATGATTATACAATCCATTTAAATAAAATAAATGAAATAGAAATACTCATCAAACTCACTAGGTGTTAGAAATGGCCGGTTTCAAACTGTACTCAGTTGACCTGTGATAATGTTGTGTGACGATCTTAGAAGAACGTTCATAACATGCAACACGGTATACATTATATGTATATATAGTTTACTATATGGCCCTTGGCTAAATCATTATCATGTGCTATCTGAGAGCTTAATAACTGGGTACTTGATTAAATTTCAACATCAGCTCACCCCTGGCAAAACGGTGGTTGGGGGCTTGGGGGAGGGGGGGTGGTCTACAGCGTTGCTCAATCCGATGGTCAAAATATCAGTAAGTTGAGTGAGCGATTCACGGGAAATAACAACACTCAACGGTTAATATATCGGCCTGAAATTAAAGAAGTGGTTTTGAGTACATTGAAATTTTAAGACTGGCTTGATTTCATCATAAGCAGACTAATCACAAATGCCTGAAAGACGCTTAGTTTTACACTATCAGTGATTTTAGGATTATCCCATACCAGCTGATTCCATTTAGCCATATTTGCTGCTGCTGTTCCGATCCCGATTTTGACCTCTTCGTCAAGGGAGAGTGAGTTAGATATACAGTTTGTGAAATTTTCCACTACTGACAAATTATGGCTCTCTGTCATGATGTTTGTAAGGGACTTTGCTTTTATGCAGCATGATATTTATTTTTCTTTTGACTTATGGCCGGTCTAAGCTCTTTACGTGCGTGGGAGGAGCGATTGGCTATAACCACGGCAGACTGTCTTCTGTGTGCGATGATAAAGCTGCATCATCAACGAACATCACCAAAATCAGCGAATTTTGTCACGTTTGGAGTCCTGGGATTGAATGATTGGGGTTCCTGCAAATGAAGAAACTGGTGTTTGAAATTGAGTTTGATCAAAATGTTTGACTGGACCTATTTGATTTGGCAAGCCCCCTTGGTATTGGTTGGTGTTCGATGAATAGCTCATCATTATAAATTTGTTGCATAGATACCCTGTTCTTTGCATAAAAATGGGCGATATTGAACAGCCTACCATCACGTAAGGTATGGTTGTACACTCCCTGAAGGCAAAATATTGAGAAGCATTGAGAAAAAAATGTGTCAGAGCATTGGTGCAAGAACGCAGCCTTGTTTCAACCAGCTGTTAACTGGGAATGCCCAAAACACTACGCCATTGACTGTGCATGTAAACTGTAAAGATTGTGAGCAGTCGTAGAGGACAGTTTATTTAAATTCGAGTTACCGAACAACCCACTCCGTCTGCAAGTTGAATGTGTTAGTCAGATACATAAAAGTAATTTAAAGTGGACTTTGATTTCATGACACTTCTCCTAAAATAGACGTAACGACAATATCATGTCTATAGGTGACTAAGCAGATCAGATGCCACAATGGGACTCTGGGTAGATGCGGTTAGCCAGTTAGCCAGACTCTGCAATCGCTTAAGGCCGACACTGACTCTCCAACTAATCCGGGGTGAGAAATACCTCGGTGATTATTACAATGGCCAAGATCACCGTTATCTTTGTACAATGTTACGATGTTGGCACCGCTCATGTCCTGGGGACTGTTACCTGCTTCCCAACACAGACAGAGAAGCTCATGTAGGACTAAAGTAATATTGGTTTTCCATTTATAAGGAATTCGGGAGGGAGGGGGGGGGAATGCTGTCAATCCATGGAGAATTTCTATTAACAAGATAATATAGTCCTTTTTCGAGCTCCAAAAAATTGTCTCTTTTTCTAGTTCTTTTTTCTCCATAATTGACAAGACAGGGATATTACCCAGTGCGGTATTAGAAGCTAAATTCTGTGATGCGTATAGTTCAACATAATGCTCATCCCAACACTGAAGTTGATCATTTTGATTCATAATAACTTGACCCGTTTTGGACTTAAAGGTACGAATTTTTTAAGTGTAGGGCCCTCTTGATGCCCTAGTAGAGGCCTCTTGCACCCCCATTGTCAAAGCAAATTAGATAGAATGGGAAATGTCTAAACAGTAAGTTAGTAATATGAGTTCTGCTAACAAGCTTGGCCAAAAGACTACACCAACTTAAAGGGTCACGGGCAACACTACCACTACGTTCGGTGTTTCTGCTGAAACCCCCCCCCCTGCCCCAATGCACTGCTGACCTATTAGTATAACAACTCTTTTATGGCGTCCCTAGGCTAATAGTTAAGCCGCGTTCAATCACATTAACAAATGAAAATCCCCTCACAGCAGACCCTTCAATGGATTCTGGTACCTTGAGATCATGTAAATTGATTGAAAGTTACGGTGGATCTCCCGTATTACCTTTTTGAGACCATGCAGTTCTGTCGTGGATATTTCTGGCAAGATTAATACACTTAATTTGATGACGCAATATTTTTGTGTATCATTTGAGATCATTCTCGACGTTGTAACTTCCTTCCCAGTTTGTATTTTTAATTTTAGAAGAGTGTTACAAGACATCAACTCAACATGGTGTACCTCTTTATTTATGTCTTGAGTGTAATCTTCTTAGCGAATGTCTGTAAGTAATCGTTACACAATGAACAAACTCTGCGTGCACTAGAACAGCTTGATAATATAATATGTGTATCTTTGGTAAATTTGTAGAGATAGCACCACGGTTTTTGTTTTTTTTTATAACCATGGCCGCCATCTTGGTTGTCGCGACCCGTGAACTTTTACGTTTTCACGTGTCGCGGCACCCAAGATGGCGGCCGTGGAAAAATAAAATAAATCACGTTAGCTAAAATTAGCAATAGAACGTAAAAAATGAATGAAAAAAATGTCCTAAGCCTAAATGTAACCCTAAACCTAACCTGAACCTAAACTTATCTCTAACCTTGGTTTTTTACTCTATCGGAACCAGGATTTTGACCCTATCGCAACCTGGGATTTGTTTGACCCTATAGGAACCAGCGTTTTGACTCTATCGGAACCAGGGTTTTGACCCTATCGGAACCAGGGTTTTGACCCTATCGGAACCAGGATTTTGACCCTTTCGAAAACCAGGGTTTTGACCTTGAAAAATTAGAAAAATAAACAAAACAATTAGAACGGCCAAAAACAGTTATAAAATAAATAAATAGTTAAAACCCAACTTACAGTTTAATGGAATAAGCTTTCACACTTTATTTCAGGTTCCACCGAAAATAATATCCAGAAATTGAATGAAACACCATGCGGTCATTTTCGAATATGGCAGAACACATAAACTATTATAATTAGCCAACCAATGAAATTTTAAAATTAAAATCAATCAACCACTAAAAATGTGCCATCGTTGTGTTAGTGAAAGTTTAACTCTTTTAAGAAAACAATAAGTAACTTAACAAAACAAGCAAATGACGTCAGGGTGATATCTCTCCAAATTAGCTATATCTTTTGATCGCGGAGTATTAGTATAAGTAGTCTATAAATTTGATAATTAAAATACATTTTAAAAATATACCATTTGATCACGAATAGATGGGTGCTGTCCATGGCTAGACGGGGGTAGATAGTACTTGGATGAGTGAGGTCAAGCTTTGCACCAACTGTTGTTTTTAGATGAATACGTCTCTGTAATAGCTAATTTTTATGTAAAGCGAATTGAGCCTAGCCCTAGGCTGGGATACTGCGCTATAAAAAAAAAATTTAATAATACTAATAATAATATATACTATAGATTAAGATGTCTATGTATAGAGATCATATTTACAGGTGGTGCCAGTGTTCAATCTTTTGGCCAAGCTTGTTAGCAGAACTCAGATTACTAACTTACTGTTTAGACATTTGCCATTCTATCAATTATTGTTATCATTATTTCTGTGATTTTTCCATTATCTAAATTTAAAGGAAAACCCTTTAAAACTTTCATAACAATTGTATACGTATTACATTCGTTCTTTACCGGATTAGTTTGCCATTGTTTTATATATTTAAGGCACTGTATTGGAGTAGGTTACATTACATTCTATAGCTCAGGCCGAAATTCTGTTTCAGTACTTTTTCTTTCGAAAAATTGACATTTAAAAAAAAATGTTCAACGGAACACTGTTAATAACACTGTTGAGAATTTTAAGCACTAATTTGCTGATTTCAGGTTCGTCTGTCAAAAAGCCTATATTATTTTTACATGTTTTAATTTTTTTTTTTTTTTTTTTTTTTTTTTATTTTTTTTTTTTTTTTTTTTTTTTTTTTTTTTTTGGGGGGGGGGGGTTTAATCACACCCTATCAGACACGCCTCCTGATAACCTTATCTCCTACTCTGGAAATAACATGGCGTCTATCATTATCTTGCTGTTTATCTTGATATACAGCATCGTGTCTGACGACGCATGCCGTATGTGTCCACCAGGGTTAAATATTTATTATAATATTTTAGGCTGTCCGTTACAGAAACACGTTTCTCCTATTTAATTTGTCCTCAGATGTTTGCATCTCAATGTTCACATGATATCTTTACACTCAAGAAATCGCCACTCTTCCAAAGTTGCACGTAGGTTCCTAAATTGATTGACAGTTCTTAAAATTTGACAAAATGACTTGCTATTGAAGGTCCTTCCGATGTCTAGGATGTCGATTAAAAAAAAAAAGAGACACAAATAAATTAAATGTTAGTGAACAAATATTTTGTTGGCTTGTAGAAAGCTTGGAAATGTCGACGATCTGTTCGTGTATTGCGTTTGATTGAGAAGTCAAACCTGGTAAGATCATTGAAATTTTCCCCCTTCCAGCAACTGAATTCAACCACGTGTTAGACAGGTCCACTGTGAGAGATGGAGATACGTTCCGGATCTATTGCGACTTGAATGTGGCATCTGGTGGCAAATTACGCGATGCGACAGTCCATCACTCTGCGCATATTTTGAAAGTATCTCCAGATAAAATGGATATTTTTTTCTGTAACGGTAACATCCTGGAACAGGTAAGGGCATGATTATTAATTAATGTTTGAAGAATCGTTCATTACTCGGATTTAAAATGACACCTTGTTAACTCGTCGTCCATTAGGTGACTACCTGTGAAAACTAGCAGAGTCCTTTGGGAAATTCCTTATAAATTAAATATTTCTTTTTAACTAGTCTTTGATATAAAGTTTTTGTTAAAGTTACACACACACACTCACACTCACACACACACACACACACATATATATATATATATATATATATATATATATATATATATATATGTGCACTAACGAGTACCCGGCATGCGCTGCAATGCAACTCAAAGATAGAAGTGTTGTGTTTGAATTGTTTTTTGAAAACTTTTAAATAGACAATATCTTTTGTTTTTCCGTTGGGTGCGTACACAAATAAATCAGAAGGTTTTCCGACGCGTGAGCAGGCCCTACACAGCTGACAAAGGGTTTTCCAAATTTAGTCCATACACGATTGTAGCGATTGTCCCTGTGCTTTGATGATGGTCATTGCAAAAGCGAGTCGCACCGTAAACTGCAGACGTATGAATTCAAATGGTATCAGTGGGTTGCGCGAAAACTGTACAGCTTCTCCTTTATATTGCTCATCATTTTGTTTTGACTGAAAGCTTTTCACTGTTGCAAACTCGTGGTGGATTTACATTTCGGAGAACAATGATAGGCGCGCCAATTTTCAGTGTTAAAATGTGCGACGGGATGCCTGGCAAATCAAGTGAATTCAAGAATACAGTTGGATAATTGATAAATTCGTCTTGATTTATAACAGTATCGACGGACTTTTCGCCTGGTATTTCACTTTGAATTCTGAGGTTGATTACACTGACATCGTAGTTTTGTGCTGCTAAAATAGCACGTGCACTGAGCAACTGATGATGGTGGTACCAATTCAGAACCTACTTACTTTTGTAACATACAAACTGAAATGTCGCTCTTTTGAATTTCACAAAGTCCAGCCTCACATCGTCACAAACTTTACCAGTGGGATCCCGATACCCGTGTGGAACCGATCTCGTTAGATAATAGTTTTCAGAAAGGATTCCGATCCGAGTAACATCCCGATCCCGTTGGTATCCCCTTTCCCGGTGGGCTCCTCTTCTCTGATATGAACCGATTTCCTGATAGGATCCAGATCCCGATTTAATCCAGTTACCGGCTAGGATCGCGTTACCGTTGGGTTCAATTTACTGCTGGATCTCGTTAACGTTTCTTAAAGCTTTTATAGCCCTTTATATATATCCCCGAATAACTATATAAAAATTTCTGGAACATTCTAGATATATTTTATAAACTCCTCAAAACCTGGGAACAATAACTTTCAAATTAATTATTTTTTGAACTCGAAAAATTATACAACTACATGCACTGCTTTAACTATAATACATTTAAGCAAAGAAAAAAGGGGTCCATGCCATAATTTGACCTCATCAGTTTTGCCTGAGACGGGAAGCTCCCTAAAAATTATTCAGATCAATTATGGAGTTAAAATGTAAAATTTGTTGGATTAATTCTGTTTAAAAATACCATCAATATGTGTTTTTAAAGTTATCGAGCTTTCTGCAAATTTCTAGACTTGATATTCTTAGTTTTAAATCAGCCAATATTTCATTACGGACAATGAAGTGTATTGCTACCACGCTAGGCCTTTATCCATCAATTCACATAGAAACTATGGTGTTTTCTAAGCTTATTAATATTTAAATCGCATAAAGGAAAAATGAAACGGGGCTCCCGGCCCCATGTGAATGAATATTATGAGTTCCGTACCTTTCGGTATTTGAATATGGATAATAAAGAATACGAAGGGTTCAAGGGAAAAACCAGTGATGTCAGTTTTTCAAAATTTCTATGTTATCTCCCTTTTGGATACATTCCATTAAATAGAATAATATGATACATAGGTCTAACTAAAAAAAGGAGCGTAGTCAATAAATAAATACGTAGACATCTTGATATTTTCATACTTTTATTAGGAATTTTCAAACTTTAAATTCAATTTTCTCAAAACTCTCAAAACCTGACATCACTGGTTTTTCCGTTGAGCCCTTCATATGTGTTTTAGGTTTGGTCAAGATCCATCCATTCATGTAGGAGAATTATACATATTGACCTATATAACTTTCTGGAACATTCTAGATTAAATGATAAATCCTCTTCGAAACGTGTAAAAAAAAATATTTTCTAAGTAATTATAATTTGAATACGAAAAATTATACAACTAAATGTATTACTTTAACTATAGTACATTTAAGTTGAAAGAGGGGCACTGGGGGGCCCATTCCATAATAGCACCGAACTAGTATTGCCTGAGATGGGGGCCCTATAAAAATCATTCAGATAAATTATGAAGTTAAAATTTAAATTTCTCCCATTCTAATCTTTTTAATAATGCAATAGATATAGCTTTGTAAAGTTATCGAACTTTCTGGAAAATTCTAGATTGGATATTCTTAATTTTAATAAGGGCGATGAAGTGTTTTGAAACCAAGCTTGGCCTATATTCATCAATTCGCATAGAATCTACAGTGTTCTCTAAGCCAATTAATATTTACATAGCTTAAATAAGGAACAATGAAATGGGCCCCGGGCCCCAGGAGAATGAATATCATGAGTTCAGTACCCTTCGGGATTTGAATATGGATAATCAAGTATATGTGTAGTAAGTTTGTTCAAGATACATTTATTCATGAAGAAGTATTAAGCCTATTGATATTTATATGGCTTATATAAGAAATAATTCAACTGGGCCCTCGGCCTCAAAGCAATGGATATTATGAGTCCAGTACCTTTCGATATTTCAATAAGGATAATAAAGTGTATGTGTACTAAATTTGGTCAAGATCCAACGACTCATGTAGGAATATTTGTTGTTAATTCTATTTATATAGCTCATATAAGGACAAAAACGAATTCGGGGCCCCCGGTTCCAAAAGGACAGTTATGAAAAGTTCATAACCCCTTAAGTGTTCCTTCCGGATAATGTTGGATATATATGCCAAGTTTTGTCAAGATCCATCAATCCTTGTAAAAGCCTTTGTGGAACAAACCCACAAACTTTATCTTTTATATATATACCTGGCGTTGCACGGGATTGCATTAGGACCCCATCCTTGTGTAATCCCGATCCCATTGGAAACCTAACCTCATTCTGACACCGATCCCTCCGTGGTCCCGTTTCCCGGGTTAATCCCGATTCCTTCGGATCCATTCAACGCTGGGATCCCAATACAGGTGGGATCCAGTTTTCTGGTTGGATCCTGATCCCTTTAGGATAAAGATTATGATGGGATCCATACCCCTTTGTGATCCCGTATAAAAAAAAATTACTCAGTGTTACTCCGGGACAGTATGGAAATGAATATAACTAACTACAATTTCGTTATCTCTTAGATCCCACTATATATCCCCATTGAACAATTTAGAACTTTCTGGAACATTCTAGATTAAATTTGATAACCTGCTCGAAACATTTTTAAAAATCATTTCTAATTATTTTTTGAATACGATAAAAAACTTTAAAAAATACCACAATTATAATCCTTTTACTTTTAAGTTAATCATGTTTAAGTTAATCATGGGAACCCGGTGGCCCATACCATAACTGTACTGATTTAGCTTTGCCTGAGATAGGGGCCCTATAAACATCAGACGGATAAATATTAGAATTTAAATTTGTCCCATTAAATTCTATTTAAAAATGCCATAGATAGAGCTTTTTAAAATTATCGAACTTTTTGGAAAATTCTAAATTGGACATTATTAGTTTTAAATCAACCGATATTTCAATACGGACAATTGCTACAACGCTAGGCCTATATCCATAAATTTACATAGAATCTATAGTGTTGTCTAAGCATTTTAAAAATAATCCCTCTTTCTGGAAAATTCTAGTTTCGATATTATTAGTTTTAAATCCACCGATATAACAATACAACCAATGAAGGGTATAGCTACAACGCTTGGCCTACATCCATCAATTCAAATAGAAACTATTGTGTTGTCTAAGCCTATTGATATTTATGGCTTATATAAGGAAAAATGAAACGCGGCCCCTGGCCCATATAAATGGATATTATGATTTCAATACTCGTCGGTATATGAAGATGGATAATAAAGTACCCTGCGACGTCACATCTAAATCTATCTGTCACGGGATGTTACTGAGCGCAGAAGGCGTCCTGGCTTCCCCAAGTCAAAGTCGAAGTTGAATGGGAAGTGATCAGAAATAAGTTTGTCCTCAATAATGAGGTTCATAGCTGCGCGGTCCTCTCTGACAACCAGCCAATCTAGGATGTGACCCCGCTTCTGATATATATGAGGCAATGTTAGTCTAGCTCTATACTTTCTCATGTATTTTCTATAAACATGCCCTGCATAATCATACCGGGAACAAAATCCCAACGAGGAACAGGATCCTAAAGGGGAACGCATAAACTGGAACCCAACGATAACATGATACCATCGAGTAATGGGGTTAAGGGCTCCACCAGAAAATGGGAACCCACCGGGATCGGGATTCTACCGGGATCGGGATGACATTGGGAAACGAAATCCCACCAGTATTGGGATTCCACCGGGATTGGGATCTTACCGGCATCTGGATCCCACAGGAAAAAAGGGATCACACCAGGATTATGATACAACGGAATCAGGATACCGACGGGATCGACATTACACAGGGGTCGGAATACCGAATGGATCGGAAACACACAGGTATCGGGATTCACCAGTAATGGGAGCCAAACGGGGACAGGATTCCTCTGGTTAACGGGATACCCTTAGAAAGCGGGATCTGATTGGAATCCCTCCGGGATCGAGCTCCCATCGGTGAACGATAGATTTGAACAAGTTACTTTAATTGTTTTTTATAGCAGACAAATTAATTATTTGATTTTTTTCCCTTGGCGCTTGACCTCAAAGTTAACTAAAGGGCTGTAGAGGTTGTTCATCCGAATGGAATCCCGTGCACCGCCGGGTTTAGTGACTTTATATAGATATAAGTGAATGTTTGCTTTGTGTGGTTGTGGATTTGTTCCACAATGGCTTTACATAGATTGATGAAACTTGACCAAACTTGGCACAAATATATCCATCACTATCCGGAAGGAACTCTTAGGGGTGTATCAAATGTTTAGTACATTCCATTTTGAGCCGGGCGATCCAAATTCTTTTCATTATAGGAGCTATATAAATAAAACTTGCAACAAATACTCCTACATAAATAGATGGATCGTAGCACACATAATCTTGATTATCCACATTTAAATACCGAAGGGTACTGAACGTATAATATCCATATCATCTGGGGCTGTGGGCCCCATCAAATATAGGCCAAGCGTGGAAGTGTCACAAATGGCTGGGGCAAGGGTTAACAACAGAGCTCCATTGTTCTTCAGAGACGTTATGGGGGTGGACGGAACTTGCGGTGATCTTGGGGAGGGAACTGTTAGGCGCATGGGCGTAAGGCTAATAGTGTCTCGTATCTGTGGGCCCCATCAAATATAGGCCAAGCGTGGAAGTGTCACAAATGGCTGGGGCAAGGGTTAACAACAGAGCTCCATTGTTCTTCAGAGACGTTATGGGGGTGGACGGAACTTGCGGTGAACTTGGGGAGGGAACTGTTAGGCGCATGGGGGTAAGGCTAATAGTGTCTCGTATCTTTTAGATTAGGGGGATGTTTCTTCCTAAATATTGTGTCTCGCGCCTTCCAGACTTCGCCTGATAATTTTGGTGTTAACGACAGAATTTCCTAATTGAACGGAAATTAGGGGGGTATGGATGGGTTAATAGATAGCATTCCTGGACCACCTGGGGGGTGGGGGGGGTGGAGAATTGTATATAAGATAGAACTCTTGGTGACATAACACAGAGGGAGAGATTCGTGGACGGTCGTTCAGTTGTGACAGACGTAGTGTTACTGGCTGTAGTCAGAGATAGAATTTGGGATAGTGTTAACAGTTAGAAAAGAGGCATTAAAATGATATTATAGTGATCAATACATCAATACATCTTTTCCTTATTACTGTTACCGAGGAGTTGCTTATTCATCCATTAGTGTTCTGTGGTTTTCCTCGTTGTTCTTCTCAACGCCTGGACTAGTGAACCATCACAGAGAGGAACCGTCCCATACTATTCACAACACCACCAATACCTCTTGTTACACGACTGTATGTACGGGCCGTACCTCATAATACCATTCTATCTGTGAGAGGTGGCAATACACTTCATCATCCGTATTGAAACATCGGCGGGTTGAAAACTAAGAATATCTAATCTAGAATTTTCCAGAAAGTTCGATAATTTTAAAAGCTATATTTATCGCATTTTTAAGTAGATTTTTTTAATGGGACAAATTTTAAATGTTTAACTGAATCATTTATCTGAATTATTTTTTATGGGGCCCTTATCTCTTACAAAATTGATTCGGTAAAAACATGGATTGGGCCCCAGCTGGTGTCTCCTTTTCAACTTAAATGTACTATAATTAGAGTCTTGCACTTGGTTGTATAATTTTTCGGATTCGAAAAATAATTAGTTAGAAAATTCATTTTCCACACGTTTCCAGGATTATATTAATTTCAAACTGGAATGTTCTAGAAAGTTTTAAATAGTTTATGAGGATATATAATGGAATCTAAAAGCTTATTGAAATATTAGTTTAGCTCCCTACTTTCCTGGGGATTTTCTCTAAACATCCCCCTTCATAATCCTACCGGGAACAAAATCCCAATGGGAACATTATCCCAAAGAGCAAGAGGATCCTAAAGGTGCAGTAAACTTAAACCTACCGGTAACACGATCCCATCAGCATGATCTATCAGCACACAAGATCCCCTCAGAGAAGAGGATCCCAGCTGGAAACGGGATCCTTACGGGATCGGGATCCCACCCGAAAAAGGAAAAGAAAAATTGTATCCTACATAGAAATATTTTCCATTCGGGATCTCAATGGGGTCGGGATCCCACAGGGGTCATGATCCCATTAGAATATGTGATCCCATTTGGAAACGGGATCCCTACGGGATTGGGATCCCACCTAAAAAAGGGAGCAAATAGAAAAGGGTATCCTATTTGGAAATGAGATCCAATCTGGATCTCAAATAAGTCGGGATTCTATTAGAATATGTGGAATCCAATGTGATCGGGATCCCAATGTGAGCGGGATCCAATTTATAAACTGGATCCCAATCGAGATCTAGATCCCAAAGGTGTCGGGTTCCCCCATTTGGAGAAGGGATCTTAATCGGGACTGGTATCCCTATTGGGTCGGGATCCCAATAGGGTCAAGGTCCCAAATGGCATATTGGATCCCATTCGGAAACGGGATCTGAATCAGGATCTGTATCCCAATGGGGTAGGGAACCCAACGGGATATTGGATCCCATTTTAAACGGGATCCCACGGGGTCGGTATCTCAATGGGAATGGGATCCGTATGGGATCGGGATACCACCCAGATGGAATACCGATAAGATCGGGATCCCATTAGAATGGGATACAGTGGGATCGGGATACCGACGGGATAGGGATACCAATGGAAACGGGAGACAGTCCCGGACAACGCCGGTTTATTGGTTAATATTATATATATACAGTGGAACCTCTCATAACGAGTAATTAACATAACGAGCAAAAAAATGTGAAGAAGTTGCTCCCTTAACGAGCGACATTTCGCATAACGAGTTACACAGAAAGGGGAAGTCCCTTTTTCGCGACATTCATTTGTGAGCCGGGACTTCCGCACTGATGCATTATTCCAGCGGTTCTCAATCTGTGGGTCGTGATCCCTTTGGGGGTAGCGCGGCCCTTTTCCAGGGCTCGCCTTAGACTATCTGAAAACACATATTCTTACAGCTATGAAGTAGCAACGAAAATAATTAGGTTGCTGGGGGGTCGCCAAGACATGAAAAACTGTATTAAAGCGTCGCGGCACTAGGAAGGTTGAGAACCATTGCATTAGTCTGTGTTTAGCACTCGGTCTGTTAGCGTATTGTTTTCGTGTGTGATCCCCAGTTTTTACAAATTTTGTATTCAGAGAGTATTCGTAATTTTTTTATGTGCAAAGTGTAATAACCTATGCTACAATGTCTTCGAAAAGAAATCCACAAGAAGACAATCATGACAGAGAAAAAATAACTTTTGAAATGAAACGTAAAATAATTGAAAGCGAGAACAAGGTGTGTGCGTGGCTATTCGTGCTACAAATTTATTCAATGACAATGCTGTGACACATTTTCGTCGAATTTTGAAGCGTCGGCAAAAACTGTCTTTAGACAGTGTTCTAGTTAAAAAGGATTAATTATTTGTCATAAATATCATATTTTTATTGACTTTTTTGTTTCCAATCTAAATTGTATTCCACGTTTAACACTCGTTAACAATTCATAAATAATTTTATCTGAATAAATGTTAATCAAATTTGTTTAAAAATTAGTATTTTTTCAGCATGGAACGCATTTTCGTATTTTACATTGATTTGAATGGGAAAAATTGTTTCGTTTAACGAGTTTTTCGCTTAACGAGTAAGATTCTGGAACGAATAAACTCGTTATGAGAGGTTCCACTGTATATAAATAGCCATACTAAGGCTTTTTTGGGGCTCTGGCATGGTGTATAGGTAGGGGCCCCGGTAGGGGTTTCAGGGGCGGATCTCCCCCAGAGCTGAGGAGAAGACACCACCCACCACTGCGGCTTCTCAAGTCTGCCTTCGTCACTGTTTCCTCTTTACTTGCGTGTAACTACCGATCGTATTGATAATTCCACCATTAGTGAAAATGTGGACTTCTGAAATATATGGACTTGCAAGTCGAAGGCTAAAAAAAAAAAAAGCTCATGACAGGGCACCCTTGGAAGTAGGCCTAGGCGGTCGGCTAGTTTACCTATGCCTAAGAATGGCTCTGACTTAACACCGACAAAGGAGGATGTTATGCCGTCTACAACTACTGCCTGGGATCGTTTGCTGTGGAAGCTAAAACTCCATGTTTTTTAGCGCATGTTTTTTCTATCATGTTGGTCTTCAGAAGGAACTTAAGTCTTAAATACTTTCTTACATCCCCAAAGACCGACTGGAACTGTTGATTTATTACAACTGCCTGTTCTTTTGCTTTAGATGTCAAATAGCCTTTCCATCTCAGGGGGAAAATCCCAGTGTTTGGTTACTTTTGGGGCTTGACTTAGCTTCAGAAGCGTTTGTTCTTTACACCCTTGGTCGAAGTATCTTCCTCTGAGAAGATGCCGTTCAGATAGTTCCAGCGACGCAGCAAGCGTTGGATAGTTCAGTGGAGCCTCAGTACTCCGCCTTTTAGTTAGACCGAGCAGTTAGACCGAGCTATTCTTCTTCATTCACGTGTACTGGCGGTCTCTCCTGTGTGCTAGAGACCAAGGAGCATTGCCGCTAGACTCACAAATAAAAACAAACCCTCATCAGAAGGCACAATTATGCATGGTGGTCTTTTGTATTTACCAGCATAGGATATCATTAAACCTAGTAGTAACTTGTTGATGGCTCCAATACACCACCCTATTCCTCACATCTGACCTATACACCCTATTATGCCTCCCCGACGCTCTCCCCATGGAGTACCAAGAGGACTACTACTCCCTCTATGATATACCTGTTCATAAACAGGCTCCTACCTCCTCCAACGCAAACCTGGTTGCCAACTGCACCAGTCAACGACAAAACCACCTTTCCCAAGCAATAAACATGAAACCCCTGCTCCATTGAGATATGGATGAAACTCTACAAACGCCAGCTTTACATAGTACTAGCTAGACCCACCCACAACCCCTCTATTACATTCCTGATCGTCATCTTGTGTGGAGATGTGTATATATACCCCGGCCCTAGACATTCAGCCTCCACACATCCTTGTGGACTGTGCCGAGAGGCAGGTAATTGGAACAGTAAAGGCATAGCGTGCGACAAATGTGGAATCTGGTTCCACCTGCTATGTGCCGACGATCAATCAGTGGACGACGGTGAAACGCGTCAACCCTCTTTTGCATGGTCTTGTCCACGCTGCAACAGTATCAACAACGACAGCTTCACATTTCACAGCTATCAACTGAACTGCTCAAACTCCTTCTCTCCTCTCTCATCACTCAATCCAAACACTGAATCTAAAGTAACACCTTACCCACTTTCACCGCATAGAATCAGTACCCCAAAATCCCACCATCCCAGCCAACCGCCCTACTCCATCGAAGGGCATCCCACAAGCTCCCAAGAACACAAACGAGACCCTTCAACCTCCTCCTCTATCCCTGACCACCCAAAAAATGCAAACCTCCGCCTACTAAATATCAACTGCCAAAGCATAGAATCAAAGAGACAAGAGCTCACAGCCATCATCCAATACACCAAGCCTGACATAATATGTGGAACAGAGTCTTGGCTCAGAGGCATAAAACTTGGGGAAGAACCAACCCTGGACCACATAAAGTCCTCAGAAGTCTTCCCGGTGGATAACAATTTGTATCGTCATGACCGCGCAAAAAAGAAAGACCTCTACATCAGTGCCTTCTATATGCCCGAAAGAACCCAGTGGGACCTTTGCGAATTCCAAAAATCCATCAATATTCTTATATACTGGACCACGCATACTGCCCACTCCACGGGCAAAGACAGCACTGTGTCAGCAATCACTGGTCGACTTGACTTACTCCAAAGCTCAAATAATGCGCCAGAAATCAAGGAAATCTTTCAAATTCGGTGAGGCAAACCAGGACAAGATCAATCTAGATCTTGCCGCCGCTGAACAGGTCATCCTAAAAAAATATAATGAGGGAGAGGATGTAGATACACTGTGGTCGACCTTAAAAAATACATTTTACAACAGCATAGATCAAAATTTCTCATCAGCTGCAGCAAAGAATCCATGTAACCTAACATGGCTAAACACACAGCTCAAGGAGCTGCTGAAGAGAAAGAAAAGAATATTGAAGAAAGTCCAAACTACAAACAACTGGACCCTGTACCGCCAGTTCCAGAAGCATTGTCGTAGGGAACTAAGAAGAGGAGCGTGGCAGTACATAAATGGAGTCATTCAAGAAGGCATCCAAAACAACAACACAAAACCCTTCTGGCGCTACATGAAATGCAGGAAGCAAGACAACATCGGCTTAGCCCCGCTCCTAGAAAACGGGCAACTTGTAAGCGATGGTCAATGCAAATCAGAAATTCTCCTAAGGCAGTTTCAATCCATCTTCACCAAAATTTCCACCACAGTCATACCATCCCTAAAACCATAACATGGTACAATACGCCCGATCAACATAACTGAAACAGGAGTAGCCAAACTTCTCAAAAACCTTGAAGCCCAATAAAGCTGACTGTATCCCGAACATTGTCCTGAAGACCCTGGCTGACAATATCGTTCCAACCATGACCCACATTTTCCAAAAGTCACTTGACTCCAGCAAACTCCCGCTATACTAGCTTGATGCAAATATCACTAGTGCCTACAAGAAAGGTGACCGTCATAACCTAGCAAACTACCGCCCATTATCCTTGACCTCCGTCCCATGCAAAATTCTAGAACACATCTTCTGTCGCCACATCATAAACCACATTGAACACTACAACATTTCGACCAACCTGAATCACGGTTTCTGCTCTGTATTCTCAACAGAAACTCAATTAATCATCACCACCAATGACCTCCTTGCCTCCTATGACAAAGGTACCCAGTTCGACATGGCAAGTCTCGACTTCTCCAAGGTCTTCGACACTGTTCCACACAGCCTTCTTCTACATTAGTTCCACCACTACGGCATTACCAGCAACCTTCACACCTGGCGTTCAACATTCCTAACACAAAAGACCATGCAAGTAGTGGTAGACGGCGTCCAATCAGGGAAAGCCACCGTAGATTCAGGAGTTCCACAAGGCACAGTGCTTGGTCCCCTTCTCTTTCTCTGTCACATAAACGACCTCCTTGATACTGTAAAATCTCAAGTGAGGCTGTTTGCAGACGACTGTCTTGTCTACTGAGAGGTAAAAGGCACCTCCAAGCAGATTTGAAGTGCCTTATGAATTTGGTGGACAAATAGGGCATGAAATTTAATGAAACCAAATGCTACACCATGAGCATCTCAAGAAAAAACCATCAACCCATAAGTAGTCACTAAACGAGATAGTTCTCCGACAAGTATCCAATAATCCATACCTTGGAATTCTCTTTTCAAATAACCTAAAATGGTCAAATAAACTGCCACAGATCAAATATTTAGATATTAATTTTGTTTCAGAATAATGTATTACTTGGTTAAGTAGAAGAAACACAAAGTTATGGGTTATGGGATACACAAGTGCAGGACACGGATGAATGGCAGTTTGAGTATATTTTCTTGATGAGCACTTGCTATGATCACTTTTGTATTCAACATCTTAATGTTGATTCAACAAATGTGAAGTGAAAGAAGTTATGACGATTTATATTTTCTCTGATTTATGGAGATATTAATTCATGTGGTTTACATTATTCAGTTAATAAATGTTGTGATGCTAAGTCCTCGGATTTTTGGACATCGAGCTTTGTTAGATAATCATGGACGTCTGTGAATCTGAATAAATAATATAAGTAATAACTACAAGTAACATCATCACCCTATGATTGTTACATAAACAAGATTTCAAAAAAGCCAACTCCACACTAGGTTTCATTCGAAGAAATCTGCGCCTCTGCCCAACTTCCTGCAAACGAAATGCCTATCTTGCACTCGTCCGTCCACTACTAGAATATGATGCGATCGTCTGGGTCCACACCTAAAGCAAAATGTGAACAAGATGGAGCGAATTCAACGTAACGCGGTACGCTTTATCGCACGTGACCACAAATCCACCACTTCCGGCTTCGTCACTGGCCTATTAAAAGGATTTGACATCCCTTGCCTTAAAGACAGACGAGGAAAGCTCCGCCTGATATTCTTATATAAAGTAGTCATGGGGCTGGTGCCGGCCATCCCAAAAGGCACGTACCTCACCCCACAGAAACCATGTCTATTGATCAGAGCCAAACGCTCACTGAACACTGATTTCAACACTGACAACCCCATAAACAATTACACCCAACACAATAGCAAATGCTTCACTGTGCCTTGGTGTAACACAGTGCAGTATAAACAATCATTCTTCCCACGCACAATAATTGCTTTGAACCACCTGGACAATGCCGCTGTGAACTCGACATCGGTCGAAAGCTTCAAGGCTGCCCTGGCATCTGCTAGGAGCTGTTAGAATAGCAACATCGCTTCCCCAAGTGATGCACAGATGCCAGTATATGGATGCAACAAAGAACACTACCAGAACCAGAACAGTTTATTTGCCAAAGCCGCTCCACAATGATATACAACGTATTATTATATGTGAACATAACTCCAGTCACTCTGGTGTGTAGCAGTCTGAGATCACACAATCAAGTATAGAGTTTTCCTAAGCTTAAAATAATGCAGTGGAGTTTCACCTAAGTCCGAAAATAAAGATTCAGCAGTGCAAGTTAGGATTGGGATGATCGACTTCCAGGTGGCACTTATTTTTCACTATATTTTTAGTGTTGCATTTTCGGCCCAGTGCAAAGAAATGAGAGGATTTTAGGGATTAAAAGACACGAGCTCCCCATGTATTTTCTATTAGTAAAAGACACCGAAGCTATAAAAAGTCCATGGCTAAATGCTACATAGCGCTATTTATTCTGACACATATATATAGAATTGTAAGTAGAGAGTATTGAAGTTAAACATAAATAAGTGTAGAAAGTATTACAGCTAAATAGGAACAGGAGAAGAGAGTTAAACAGAAACATGGGCACAGAGTATTGCAAGGGGGGCATAAAACCAATCCATCAGTTTTAACAAAGGCGGCTGTCATCAAAGGGTGACAAATCAGATTTGTCTTGCTTTTTTTTTCTTAGAGTAAAGCTTATTCAGTAATATTGCAGGAAGTTGGAACTAATTATTCACTTCAGCAATAAATACAACGACATTTGTCTTTCCAAATATAATGACTTGAACTTCTTTGGCCCTTTGACCTTAATCCTAATATAAATGTTTGAGTGGTTTAGCACCATAACTCGCTCGACACACTTGGACGGGTTATTTCCCATTTTGAGAAAGTTATGGATGGATCAATCTTGAAATTAGAGACCGACCGAATTTCGGCTTCGGTTTCGGCGCCGAAAGTGGCCATTTTATAACTTTCGGGCAAGTTATGGTTTCGGCCGAAACTTAAAGTTAACTTTCGGCTTAATTTCGGTTTCGGCCGAAAGAGAAAAGTTAACTTTCTGTTTTTTTCGGTTTCGGCCGAAATTGACTTAGACTTTCGGCCATCCGGCCGCAAATGACTGATGTTTTCGGTCATCTAATTCTCAGCAAAAGCGATATTTAACAACAAACTAAGCGACATTTAAGAACAAACTAAACGATCTTTAAGAACAAATTAAGCGATCCTTAAGAAGAAACTAAACGATCTTAAAAAAAAATAAAGTGATTTACAAAAACAAATAAAGCGATCTTTAAGAACAAATTAAGAGATCTTTGAGAACAAACTAAACGATATTTAACAACAAACTAAGCGATCTTTAAGAACAATCTAAGCAATCTTTAATAAAAAAACTAAACGTTCTTAAAGAACAAACTAAGCGATTTTTAAGAACGAAGTAAATAATCTTTAAGAACAAAACAAATGATCTTTAATAGTAAACTAAATAATTTATAAAAATAAACTAAGCGATCTATAACAGGAAACTAAATGTTCTTTAGGAACAAACCAAAAGATCTTTAAGAACAAACTAATCGATCTTAAGGAACAAAATCAATTATCTATAAGAACAAACTAAGCGATCTTTATGAAAAAACTAAGCGCCCTACGACAACAAAATAAGCAATCTTTAAGAACAAAATAAACGATTTTTAATAACAAACTAAAAGATCTATACAAACAAAATAAATAATCGTTAAGAACGAACTGAATGATCTTTAAGAACAACTAAGCGATATTTAAGAACAAAAACAATGATCTTTAAGAACAAACTAAGCGATCTTTATGAACAAACTAAACGATCTTTTAATAACACAAACTAAGCGATCTTTAATTTAAAAAAAAAACTTAGCGATATTTTTTGAACAAACTAAATGATCTTTTATAACAGACTAAACGATCTTTAAACAAAAGCTAAGCGATCTTTAAGAACAAACTAAGCGATCTTAAAAAACAAAATAAACGATTTTTAACAACAAACTAAGCGATCTTTTTGAACAAACTTACCGATCTTTAAGAACAAATAAAGCGATCATTAACAAAAACTGAACGATCTTTAACAACAAACTAAGCGATCTTTAAGAACAAACTAAACGATCTTTAACAACAAGATGTTATATTGGTTGTTTATTTATTAATATTCACGATTATCTCATTTTGTATAAAAAGAATGTAAATGTTTATACTTTCTCTCATCATTTTCGATGTATGCAGAATGTATGCGGGAACGAATTTCAAAATATCTAAATATTTTATTTTCGGTTTCGGCCGAAAGTCATTTTTAACTTTCGGCCTTTTTTCGGTTTCGGGCGAAAGTCATTTTAAACTTTCGGCCTATTTTCGGCTTCGGCCGAAATCAGAAAATCACTTTCGGTCGGTCTCTACTTGAAATTCCGATATGTCGGTCGGGTGGCGAACACAAAATAAAAACATTTTTAATGTCATAAATATGATTTTTGGGACAAATGACCCTTAAAATCTCCTTAAATACGCCAAAGGTAAAAGTGTATATTTTAGTTGCGTCAGGGTTTTCGTTGGTTTAGGTAAGGGAAAAGAGTGCAAAAAAAATCCCCCCCCCCTCCCTACCGGAAGCACTATCCTTATCTACGCATCTGTTCAGCATAAATTAATGTGATAGAACTGTGGGATAGGTTTCGCTGGTCCTTTTCATTAATGTATACGTGGCAATGCCTATATTGCTAAGACTCCAAAGAGCTGAACTGAGCTAAGACAAGTTTAGAGAAGGTAAGAGAAGCTAATACAAGTTTAAAGAAGCTGAGAGAGGCTCAAACTCATAAAAAAACATATACCCGTTAGACCATGCCTCAGCTGAGTTAGGTTAGTTAAGCTACAACATGCAATGAGTGAACGATTGCCGCATTGTTGGATCCATGGCTGGACTTATTTAGGATTGTTGCTCTGTACGAACAAGAAAAGTTGTTTTTTTATAATTGAAGTAAGGTTTGGTAGTGTACGTATTTTTAAGTAGCGTACTTGTCACAAGCAAGAAGACCGTGTTTTCCTTAAAATATGCTATCAAACCAAAAAAATGAAAAAAAGAACATCAACCTTAAAGCTGTTACAAAATTGCCGATTTAAGAATTTGAGAATATATAAAGCTAACCTAATGATCATACACATTTGCAACATTCGGATTTATGCTCACAATTTTTATAGAACATTGTGGAACTTTTAACAAATCGATGGATGATCAACATTTATGATTATTATTGACTATAGCAGAACGTTTTAGAAGACCTGCACTGAGTACAGTATTTATCGGCGTATAACATGCACAGGCGTATAACACGCACCACTCGCGCCGCTATGCGGTATGTACTATGGCGTATAACACGCACTTTTTCTCCCTGAAAATAGGGGCCAAATGATGTGTGCGTGTTATACGCCGATGTAATTTGAAGGAGCTGTAGTACATATTGCATAGCGGCGCGAGTGGTGCGTGTTATACGCCTGTGCGTGTTGTACGCCTGTGCGTGTTGTACGCCTGTGCGTGTTGTACGCCGATAAATACGGTATTTCTAAAAATAAATTAATTCCATAGTCATAGTCAATTTTATTTTATTTTTTAACCTTCTATTTTGTGTGTGCGCCTTTTTTGTAAGAAAGATCAAAGGCGTCATGCCTCCCGCTGTGTCTTAAAACAGATATTATTTTTACAAGTGTCTGCACAACACTCTTTTTAAGTGCAGAAAGAAAAATATTAAATATTATTTGATCAGTTAAAATGTTATATATTTTTTGTTTTAAAACACCCCCAGGATCACGCCTTAACTCTCTAGGTGTCGCCAGCGTTTTTGTGAATCATTTTTTCTACAAGTCTAGGTTACAAACGGTGAATGTGATCAGTTATTTTTAGTTTAAGAAGCATTATAAAAACACAGAAAATGTATCTATACATCTATTTGATATTATCATTACAGAGCAATTTTAGTAGGCCTTGGATTTTCAGAGGTATGGAAACTTGCGGCAGGTCTGCAGAGATCAGAATCTCAGTGGAAATAACTGACTCCAAATGCAACGATGCTGGTAAATACCAGTGTGTATACATTAGTTCTTCGGGAGATCAGTTTCTAGTTACTTCCGAGGCAATAGAAGAGATGAAAAGAGATGGTAAGAGATAGAATCGAAATTAAATTTTTTTTTGTGGAAATAAACACATGTAATTTATACCGAATCCATCCATCAATAGATCGTTTAAGATAATGCGACATGCATTTAGAGTAAATATAGTTGTTCTTGTCCAGTGGTTCTCCAAAGGGTAGGGGTGATGGTTTGGCTCAGGGGATCGATTTTTTTTTTTGGGGGTGGGGGGGGGTAGGCGGGCGCTAAAAGGCTGAACTTTTATACAGACGTTGGTAGCTAATAAAACTTAGTAGTATTAAAAAAGTCTTATCAAATGATCAAACATGTTTTTTGGTGAAGAACTGATCCCAATAGTAATAAGTGAGATTATTTTTTTTCATTTATACAATGCAAGGAATTGGGAAGGTCATTTTTGTAACATACTAAAAGTCGACAGTGTTGGCATTACAACTGGAAAAGCTGGTAGGTGGCACATGCCACGTAGTTCCGACAACTTTTAGTTGCGCACTTTGGATAGAAACTGTTGGAGATGGTCGTCCGCGGCGGCGGGAACATGTCAGGGAATTGGTCTTCGCTTGCCCTGCCTGGTCGGTTGTCCGGGTCAATTTGCACAAACGACCCCAATTTTGTTGGGGGGGGGGGTCGTGAGCCAGGCTACTCCGCGACCGCTGATTAGCAGCGGGGAGACCTTCGGCCTTAGTCCGGCTTTAACGGTTACGAGGACGCCGGACTGGGGCTGGGGACCGGTCAAGAGCTTCGTGCTCAGTACCGCCTCTGCAAATTGTTCGTCAGGTGCCTTATGGCGGGAGTCCTGGATGGACCCGAGGCACCGTGGTGCGGGTTCACGCGAGCGTCCCTGGAGGTCACTGCGCCGTCCGTTGCCGGCAGGTGAGGTCTGGGGCCATGCTGCCTTGTTCATTTGCCCATCAGGCTGGATTGGGTTTGTCAGGACATTAACAAGCTGGTTGCTAACGGAGGGAGTCGAAGTCCCACAGAAAGATAAGGCTGGTCGGTGGCACACACCCCTTTGTTCCGACAACTTTTGATGGCGGCAATTTGGAGAGAAACTGTTTGAGTTGGTCTTCTGCGGCGGCGGGAACAAGTCAGGGAATTGCTCTTCGTCTGCACAGCCTGGTGGTTTTACCGGGGCCATTTGCAAAAACGACACCCATGGGGGGGGGGGGGGGGGTTGGGGGGGGAGTGAGCCAGGCTACCTTGCGACCGCTTATTAGCAGCGGGGAGGCCTTTGGCCTCGGTCCGGCATTACGGTATTCCATTTCGCTGGATCGGGGCTGGGGACGCTGTTCCCAGTTAGCGGCCAGTCAAGAGCTCCGTGCACAGTACCGCTTCTGCAGATTATTTGTTTGGTGCCTTAAGGCTTTCACTAGTTTGAAAGACTGGAAATGCGGGGAAAGGAATCTATTGGACACAATTTCAAAATAGGAGCCTCGAGTCGGCTGGCAACAGTTCTCATCACGACATTTCACAATTTGTACAAAGTATTGACTTGTTCTTATATGATTAGTAAACCAATCTTTATCTTTCATAAGTAAATCTTCCGCCACAAGTTCAGATAATTCAGGTGCAGCATATTCAGCCACTGTTGGAAAATTGTCAATTGTTACTTGCATCCACAATTCTAACAATGTTTGGTCTGCAAATTAACACGTTATTAAACATGCATTAAAAGAGGCGCCTGCTTGTTAGCTGCTGTCAGTCCAATAGGAACTCTGGCTTTGTCATCTTAACTGATAAAGCACACTTCTCTTGGTCCCAACATGGAGGCAATTTCCTCAATGTTATTTAGCGTAGACGTGCAAAATCGACCATCAATGTGCTTGGAGTGTGAATCATGTTGTGCTCGAATTAATTTCACTGGTACAGTTTTGGCATGTCGTTTACCCTCAAAGGATGAAATTCGTTTGGGTATTAAGCTAGTATAAACAGCACTTGAACTTATTTGAAAACCTTTGATCTTCAGGTGCTCTGTCAGTTCATCAAGAGTTTTGACACTGCGGTAAATATCACTCCGCCTTTTCGCATGAGCAGCAGACCCACGTAAGGCAATGTCAACAATATTGTGGTCGGCTATCTTTCTGTCGGATCTTTAATTTAACGATTATGTCAGGATTCTCTGCACACATTTTAGTTAAAGTGTTTTCTTTCTTTTTTTTTTGTTTTCCTGAACAGCTGCTGCTTTTCTTGCTCGCATTTTTTCTTTTCAGTTTCTTTTCTAGGCCATCAATTTTTAGTTTCTTTTCAGTAAGTTTATTTTCCTGGTCTAAAGTTATAACGATTCTGCATTTTCGCTTATAAAATCCAATAAATCTCTCTTGAAGATATTTATTTGACCCTGCAGTTCGTATTTGGCTTTTGTTTTGTACTTAACAGAGTCTACTTCACTGCTACTGCTACTTCATGTACTGGATGGACCAGCTTCCGACAAGTCAACATTTTTTCTGGTCCTTTTCATTAGGAGCTTTATATTTTATATCGTCTTCTTCTACTGTTACATTTGTAGGAAATTGATTAGAAGCAGTTTCATTTTTCAAAGCATGCATGACCTGCCCAGAAGCCGAGCAGTTCTCCTTTATTTTCTGTGCATAACAGCATATTTAACTAATAAAGCATCTAATTTTGCTAACAAATTATCCTCTTTCTTTAATTCGTTCCAAATTTTATTGACTTCTTTTTTGACTATCCTGCTTACGCTTACTTGGTAAATCCTTTACATAGGCCTCAAATATCAACTGATGAAAGTTTGGATGTTCCATTTCTTTGTGTAAAAAAAAAAATGAGACTGTATTATTTCCCTGAATACCTCAGTATATCGATAACTGATTGTTTATTTTTGTAAAATAAGCGACATTAATCAGATTAGTGGCCATATTTTATTTCCTTCCCCAATCTCAGACCGAAAGAAAGTATACGGTGGCTTTCTTTTCCACTGTACGATTTATTATTGTTAGTCATTTATATTGACTGCACATGACACTTGAACCTTGCCCACACCTGCAACATGCTCGCAAACATACATCCTTAGTCATTTGCGACAAACAGAATATACAGTTGAAGAGAGGCCACATTTTGACTTCTCTTGCACTAACAAAGTGTGCTAACATTCTGACCAGCCTTATGCAGTGCACAGACACACATTAAATAAATCTTATATTGTTAAAAGCCTATAATTTATATGACTATTTACACTCATTTACACTTATAAATATTTTAAAATAATGTAATAACCAATCAATTTTTAAGATTAATTTTTTTAGAGAAAAGACACGATTGTTGACGTCATCTAACCCCTTGTCATCAACTGTCAAACATTCGCAACCCCGCCCCCCCCCTATACTTTGTTGACGTAATTAATGGACGTCCCCTTTGTCTATAGACGTATAAACCTCCTTACCTACCTAACTGCCTTCCTGCCTGCTTCGATTGCTTTATATTGTTGTTAATGATGAACGCCTTCAGTTGAAACTTAGTTTGATTCTTATCTGGTTGTCATTCAGTCTTACCAAGACAAAATCACCACTCTTACATTTTGTAACAATCCTGGTGGTAGGATCTTATATGACGGCTGATTGCTGAGAAACACTACCAAATGTGTTACGTTTAAATTATTTTAATTTCATTTTTTTTTAACAAATACATATTTTCGTTAAAATGTTTTAGAAAAAGCATTTTTTAAAATAAAATTCAAAAGACATTAGCATTAATTGAAACAATAGAAGAAGCGTATCTCATCTTTTCAAATCGAGTAGTCATGTAGAAAAACGTGTGCCATTTTTTCGAATAATTGGGTCAAATCTAACTTTCAAACAGTCCAACGTTTAAGTTCCTATAACTGTATGTTTGCCAGTGCTATGAACTTCAGTGCTTCAAACGTTCATTATCGTTTTATGTAACAGCCTCCTGTGATAAGATGGGAGGGACCACACCAGCCGGAGTCCTTGTTAAAACCACGAAAACAAGTTCTGCTCATCCAGAAACGTCACCGATGGTATGGCAGCTTGTTGTTGGGGCTCTCATCATCTTTTGGCGTGTCGGCGAAGTGAGTCCATGCGCTTGTTGACCGCTGGCACCAATATGATGTTGGCGAAGTGAGTCCATGGCTTGCTAGCCATTGGCACCATTATGGATGTATCGCTGGCGGTGAGTCAAGCCAGCTAAGAAATGTGGGAGTTCTAAAGCACGTATTTTTTTATAATAGTATTTCAACTGATTTTGTAACACCAATGATATAGTTAAAATTATATTCTTTTATAGCTAACATTTTATATACCTACTTATGATTTATAGAACAGTAAATATACATTGGAAAAATGTAACACAAACATTCTTGAAAAAAAAATGAAATAATAAAACAAGTGCAAAGTTAAGAATGAGATTTGTTTTTATTTGAATAAACGATAATTTATATAAAAAATAAGCAATGCTGGCCATAAAACCAGTGGCGTAGCGAGGCAGGTGCGGGGGGTGCGGACCGCACCGGGTGACACCATTTTAGGGGTGACACCCGAATAAAAAATTGCATATTTACAGGGCACACATTGCTCTCAAAAACCGAGATTCATAAAGAATAACCGATCACACAAATATTTTTCACAAATTAAAATGTAATCAATTCAAATGCGTGCTTTATTAAAAGGTCAAGGTTGATGCGTCAGAAATGAGATGATCATATATTTAGGTCAGAAAACACAGTCATTATTCCACGCCAATTGAAGTGTTCGGTAACGTCCGTTAGTGACAGGAGGCTATATTTACATAGATTCTGAGAAATAGGGCGGTGTAGTAGGGCGATTACAAGTATACGAATCGGTAAAAATTAAAAACATTATAAATGAGTTTTTACCCATTTATAGGGTTAAAAATTACCACACGCTTAACTTGTGTGGTCAACACTCTTTTGAGGAAAGGTTCACGTATGACATTTTTCAGTACTCTTGAAAGAATATTTTCCTTCTTTGCTTCATCCACTCATCAATGAAATGTTCTATTTGAACACACTGGAATGTCAGTGAAAAGACTATCAACAAAGCATTGGAGTACTTATCATGCTGCTGATAAGACAGTGAAAGTGAAAGATGAGTTTGATGAATGTGTGGCGGCTATTGAAGCTTTGTGTAATCCTCTTGAAAATTTGGATACAAGAGGTATAGAACAAGGTCTTTTGCATGCTGTCTTTGATTTGAAATGCAATTCTTTAATTATTATGTTTTTGATTTTACGTTTATCTGATACCTTTTACCTTTGGGCTCATCAGCTTGAGGTCCTTGATGAAACATGCTATTGAAAAGAAATATTTAAAATCAGACCACTATGGAATTGCGGTAGTGAGAAGATTAAGGTTTAAGAAGAGAAAGGCAGAAAAAAATTAATAGATGCTGGACTCTTTCTTCGAGACGAAAACATTAGGGAGATTCTGGAGTGTATTGATCGCTTTCATTTGGAACTACATATCAGATCATCAGCGATCATGGAAGAAGCAGATATGTTTGGGGCTGTCCAACACAAGGTAAATACCTTACTGAGACAGTTCTGCAAAAGGTGGAGAGTTATGGCATAAATATTCAGGACTGCCGTGTGCAGGGCTACGACAACGGTGCAAACGTGATCAGTAAGAACGCAGGAGTCCAGTAGGGGATTTTAAACATTAATCCACGTGCGTACTTTGTACCATGTGCCTGCCACAGTTTGAACTTGGTGGTTGCAGATGCTGCCATCTCGTCATATGAATCCACTCCACGAGTGTTACAGCGTGTGTATTTGGCTTTTCCTCTTCGCCCCACCACTGGGATATTTTAAAAGACCACGTTCCTAATAAGACCATAAAGCCTCTGAGCGAAACCCTTTGCGAATTCAGAATCGACAGTTTGCGACCATTGAGAAGCCAATTGGAAGAGGTCAGAGAAGCGTTGTTCGTAATATCTGAAGAACCATTACAGTTGATCCGAGGATTAGAAACAAATGAGAGCAGCTGCAAGAGCTTATGGCAATTATTGCTCACAACGACAATGCTTCTATTTTAAGTGCTGAATGGTTAGATGAGGATGATGTTGACTTGTCTGGTATATCAGAGCCGTAAGATTAAAATGATCAATCAGCTGCTACTGCTATAGACTATGCCAAACAAGGGCGTCATATCATTTTTTTCAGTGTGGGGAGGGGGTCAAAGCCAAAACTTGTTCGGCTTGTTAAGATGTTTATTACTGGAGGCGCCACAGTAGGCCTACATAGCAATTTAAGTAAATCCTGTAAATTAGGGGTTGGGGGCTAAAGTCCGCCCCCCGCCCTACCCAAATGATATTACTATTGCCCATTGTTACGATTGATCAAACCTGGCTACCCCTTGGGAAGATTATAGCAGCTGGAAACTATGATATAATTGTCAGCTTTACTGACTGTAATCATATTTATAACCACAAACAATGATATTTAGTCTTTAACAACCCGTCAATTGATTTTGCATTTTAAAATGTAAATTTAAAAACTTTTTAAGTTGTTAATTAACAAGCTAAAGATGTAATGAGATGTTTTTCCTACAATTTCATTGTCATTAAAATAGATCAGCACAAAGTTAAATTAATTTATTTATAATATAAAAGCCAAATATCACTAAATTTACTGTAATCAACAGTAAATTGACACGAAGTAATGGTGTGCACTTTTTGTCAGCAATATTTTAAAATAATTATGGAATAAGATTTTACCCCATTGGTAAGAGATCGCAGTTCCTCTTATTATGTTGGGTGTTTTTATGAAGCCTGTACGTCGGTCGAGATGTAATGGGTTTTATATTCAGTAAATATGATCTTTAAAAAATGAATTATTATTACAATGAAGCGATATCTTATGAAAAGTTTATTTTCATTATCAATTCATTTTTGGTAGTTAGTTGATAAATGTGTGACGGAAAAGGATATTATTCATGAACAATTGTATAATTATTTATTTATTATTTTTTTTTGGATGTACATAAATTATATTTGTAAATTACCAATGTTTAAAGTAGGTTTTTCTAAATCGGAAAATGCTCAACATGTCAACTGACTGGAGTGCTGCATTATTACCAAAAGTTTGAAACTAATTTAAGAAACAATGTGAAAAATCTCTCAAAGCAACATGCAAACTAAACGAATCCTGACTACAACACAATATGACATGAAATAAAAAAAAAACACAATATGATAGTAAAATAAATTACATGACACCAGTAATATAATTGATTAAATTCTGAACCTCTTTAATTAATATTTTTTTTAATTCAATGTTTGAACAAATTTTGAAGATTAATTAAATTCAGTCCAAAGTCCAACACAATCTCTGTAGATGTCCTGTCCGGCTTTATTTAGAGATTTTCATTTTTTTATGACACTGTAGATGGGCTCCGTTGCGACCAGCTCCTCCACTGCTGCAATGAAGGGGGAAAAAGATTAATGGAGGTTAATTTTAAATAAACATTCTCATATTAAATGATTTTTTTAAAAAGATAAATAAGGCGATTAGAGACACACCGTTAATTTTTAATACACGTCATTTTTTTGCAAAGTTTTTTTACGTTGATATAATGCATGTATTTGGTTTCATTTAAAGCAACTACAGTCATTTCCCAATTCCAAAAATGTGGGGAAGAATGCTAAACAGATCTTTTAAAAAATAATTGAATGACCAAGTCCATGGTCCAGTCTTATCGGTCGGAAGCATTGATCAGACATACTAGACTCAAGAAGCTATGGAGGAGCACATTTAAACTTTGATCAACTATTTGTAAGCAACATAATGCTATCACAATGATGATTAAAAAAACATTTATTTTAAAATATATGTACGTTGGTATCAGAAAGATGAAAACTGTGCGTTGTAATGTGTGAAATTTTTCTTATGTGAATTTTCATTTTAAAATGTAAATATTTTTTTTTCAATAAACAGAACAGCTAAAATATAAATATTATATAAAAGCAGGTGTGTGACTTTCTCAAACATTTTCTGTTGATTGACTTACAGTGCCCCCTCTACAGAACACCCCCCACCCTTCTTTACCCTCCACCCACGACCAAAATTACCGTACAAACACATTTTGTCTAAAATTTCAAGACACATTTCTGGTTGTTGGTCGCCAAATCTAAGCTAATCTTATAAAAGGGTCTAACAATGTTAGGATTATATTATTAAGCTATTCGTGTTGAAAAACCTTCGGCTTTGATTGTTACTGGTTCTATACATGAACTTTTCACTTATCCCCATTTGGGTGGAAAGCATTACAGAACAATGATAAGATAACTATTTTTTTTTTAACATCGTCTCGATCCGCCTATTTTTTTCTCAAGATTCCCGGACCAGGTGTAAAAAACTGCACTTGGCTCAGCCTTAATACACATTGACACCCGAGGAACAAACATGGAATACATTCTAAGGAAAAATCAAGACCCACAACCAACAGTAACTCTCTACTACCAAACATTTCAGTTTCTTGCGTAGGGGGCCGTCCAAAAAGTACGTCACGCTCCAGAAGGGGGAGGGGGTGTAAGAAAGTGTGACAGTTTGTGACGGGGGGGGGGGGGGGGCAGGGCATGTTTGACGTCACACATTAAAAAAAAAAAAAAAATTTATTTCTAATTTATTTTTTATTTTTTTAGTAGAATTTAATAGCTTTAAAAATAATTTTGAAAATTGTGTGAAACATTGGAATTAGTTTTATGTCAAAATAGCATGAAATGTGTATCTCCTGAATGTGTTATTCACGATTCCTCTCCCTAGGAGCACTAGTATGCTGTTGCGAAGCCTTGTTTTATGTATAGCCTTGCCGAGATCAACAGGAGTTTTCAAAGTATGATCTTCATTGTCCATCTTTGCAGACCAGCTTACTTGATCGAATTTGCAAAGTATGTCACTTATACTTTGCCTCACAAACAATGTCGAAGAAACATGTAGGACAACACAGAGCTCGGGCTCGGGAGAATGTGCCAACCCAAACTGTTCCAGGATCAAATCAGAGAAAATGCATCAGTCCTTTGAGAATCGCTGCTAGAAGGCAAAGAGAACTCATGGCAGTTATTGCCAGAAAAGAAAATGCACATTCAGAGGTTGTTGAGTGGCTAGATGTGGATGAATTTGATCTGTCTACAATTACCCTTCCAGGAAACGATGATGGTGAAAGATTGATGCCAGTCGTACTATGGATGAATACTTTACTTCACCATGGATGAATGATGTCTAGTGAATATTTTTGAATTAAACATAACTCACAAACCCATAATAAACAGATTCAATATAGCAGAAGAGTTGGTCACAAAATTTGTCAAGCTAGTCTTTTTTTAGTCAAATTGTTTTGTTTCATTTTTATTATTTAATCACTGGGTGAGGTCAAGTTTCGTTAATTTACTCCTTATCCTGTGTAAAAAGATTGCATAATAGGAAATTATCTAAAGCTTGACCTCACCTTTTGTTAATTGAAAAAGCAGCAGATAAATGATGTGTATTATAGGGGCCTATAATTGTCTAGTCAAATTTTTGCAATTTTTGCTGTCAAATTCAATATAGATTGAGTTACTGCTTCAAAGAATAACTGTGACAACTGTTGACAATTAACTATTTTACTATTAAAGTCATTTTAATAATGTGATAGTTCTTTTAAGTGGAAATGTTATATTTTAATACAGTTTAATAGTGAAGTGTGTTTTATATTAAATTTTAATTAGGTGTTAATTTTTTTTTTAAATTGTTCAAAAGTGTGACATACTTTAGGGGGGAGGGGGGTCGAGATTTGTGACAGTTTGTGACAGGGGGAGGGGGGTAAAATTGTCAAAAATAGCGTGACGTACTTTATGGACGGCCCCTAGGCCGATAACATTACACTATTAGGGAAACGTAGTATAGATATATCTAAAGCTTTTATTAAATTAAAAGACGCATGAATACAAGCAAGACGGGAAGTAAACAAGAAATTTAAAAAAAAATGCATGACTATGTAAAGAGAAGGTAAAGGTAACAGATAAACGTGAAATCACAGACAGCAGGTAAAAGAACTTGCGCTGCATGACAATTTTTCTCAAATAATAAGGGGCGATGCTACAGACAAATAGGCGAATATTTATTTTGAGTATTTCTAGGTTTCAAAATATTTGGTTTCAAAATCCTATAAAAATTTAATAAATTTATATTAATTATTAAAAGATTTAAGAACTTAAATTTATTTTTTTACTTTTTTAACCCTTTAAGTAGGTAAAAATTCATTATTAAAAATGTTTTTGATTTTTACTGTTTCGATTCATGTACTTAGAAACACCCAACCACATTCTGTCACCTACAAAATTTACCAAAGACTTCAATCGGCGTTGAATCATGGTCAAAGTGATGTTCTTCTGACTTAATTTTAGGTTCGCTCATTTCTGACGCATCAACTTTGAACTTTTAATAATGCAAGAATTTTGATTGATTTGAATGGAAAATTTATGCGTGACCGGTTATCCTATAAATGAAATTCGGTTTGACCGAGCAGTGTTTTCTCTGTAAAAATGCAATTTTTCAATTTGGTGTCCCACTTGATGTGGTGTCACCTGTGCCGTTCGCACCCCCAGTGGCGTAGCTAGGGTTGGTGTCACCCGGTGCGGTTCGCATCCCCAGTGGCGTAGCTAGGGTTGGTGTCACCCGGTGCGTTCGCATCCCCAGTGGCGTAGCTAGGGTTGGTGTCACCCGGTGCGTTCGCATCCCCAGTGGCGTAGCTAGGGTTGGTGTCACCCGGTGCGGTTCGCATCCCCAGTGACGTAGCTAGGGTTGATGCCACCCGGTGCGTTCGCATCCCCAGTGACGTAGCTAGGGTTGTGTCACCCGGTGCGGTTCGCATCCCCAGTGGCGTAGCTAGGGTTGTGTCACCCGGTGCGTTCGCATCCCCAGTGACGTAGCTAGGGTTGTGTCACCCGGTGCGGTTCGCATCCCCAGTGGCGTAGCTAGGGTTGGTGTCACCCGGTGCGTTCGCATCCCCAGTGGCGTAGCTAGGGTTGTGTCACCCGGTGCGGTTCGCATCCCCAGTGGCGTAGCTAGGGTTGTTGTCACCCGGTGCGGTTCGCATCCCCAGTGGCGTAGTTAGGGTTGGTGTCACCCGGTGCGGTGTAAGCCCCTCCCTTTCCCCGTCAGATTACTTCTTGTTAAAATAAGTCCACAGTACAACAATGACAAGTACAAAAACAAATTAATTGAATGTTAGGAGGTAAATGTATTGAAGAACTGTAACAACGTTAAGTTATAGTATCATTACTAGGGGTCGCAATCCGGGATCCCGAAATTCCAAAATACAGGATTACCGGACCATATTTGATGTTTGAAAAAACAGGGATTGGATTAATGAAAACCGGGATTTTCGATAATCCCGGGATTTCATTTTCAATTTTTTTAAAAAAAATCCCTTTTCTTAGTTTCCACGTCATAGTTATAGCAATGCATATCAATAATTTATGAGATGTGCAAATCCCTCACACAACGTGTCTCAAGTTCAAAGAGAGAGCCGACCGACGAGCTGAATCTGTGTACTCTTATTGCTCAAGAATCATGACGTTTTGTTTTTACATCGTGCGTGTGTAGTGTGTAAGTGGAGACGAGTCACGGCGTGAAGGTACAAGATTGGTAAGTAAATGTTTTCATATTATTGACAAATAAGTGATTGGTATAGTCGAATGAACATCGACTTTTGACTTCCATTAACATTTTGTTTGGAAATAATAACATGTTGCACTCAAATCACGGGGTAAACTTTTAATGTAAAATTTTTTTTGGAGTGCTTGATTTCTTTTAATTATGCCAAAAGACCTACACTACATATTTAAAAATATGAGTAAATCCGTATTTTGATAATCAAATCCCTTAAGTTTAAGACACAGAAAAAATTATGGTACTTCTATTTTGTGATAACAATATTAATAATTTAAATTCAAATCATAATTGATTTTCGAGCTATTTTGTCTCAGGCTAAATTTCCCAGTTTGTCTATGCTGTACCTAGCCAAAATTTACATGTCTGAATGTCCCAATTGTTCTGTACCGTACCTAGCCAAAATTTTCATGACTGAATGTCCTAATTGTTCTGTACCATACATAGCCAATTTAAACATTAAAAAAAAGTTTTACACGTCAAACCATTTCGAGTGAATTAATAATTTTTTGTTAATGATTTATTTTCCCAAGTTTATAGAGAGAAATGGGGGACCCTGAAAAAAATAAACCTAAATTTGAAAAGCATATGAAACTATCGGAAACAAAGAAATCAGTTTGGGATCATTTCTTGAAAGCTACGGAAATCTCTCAGCTAAATGTATTAGATGTAAAAAGATACTTAAAACATTGGGAGGTACAACTTCAGGCCTTGACTCTCATTTAAAGTCTGTACATTCCAGTGACTACTTGGATGTATTTAATTTTCTAAGGCCAGATTGCGACCAGATGCGAAAATATATCGTGGATATTCAAAAGCTTGGTCAGACAGCGGATTCCTCGTTGGAAATATCTACGAACAATGAAATTGAACATCTTGGATCTGAGCATGACGAACTTGAAAACACACTGCCGCTTAAGAGACAATTAGAAATTGAAATACACAAGAAACTTCACGCTCAGGATAATAATACCAGACTAACGGTTGGAGACATGGATACATTGGTAAAAATAGAAATGGCTTTATTTGAGAATGGCTGTTCAAAAGGAAAATATCTAGAAATTGCTTATGATAGCCTAAGGTCTATTCCTCAGACCAATGTGGAGTCAGAGCGGGTGCTCTCTTCATCAGGTTCCTTTGTAACCATTTGCGGTCAAAGTTAAGTGACCAAATATTATACTTTGTCATTGCTACGATTTCATTATTTAAATTTGACCAAGGTTAAAACAACACCAATTATTTTAATATTTGATTAATCAAACTTTTTAAATTAAAAAGTTAAGAATATTATTTTTGTTCATTTGATTAAAGTCTGAAGATAAACGTGTGTTTAAAAGCTTATAAAAAATCAAAATGTGATATTTTTTTAAATATTTTTATTTAATTGATAAATCCTCACCTGTAATCTCGAATCACGACTAAAAATTCTCTAAATATCGGAAATATCGAAAATACCGGTTTTGGCAAAAGGGACCGGTTTTGCGACCCCTAATAATTACGTTTAAAGTTTTTTTGTTTTTTTTACGTTAAATTTATTTCATTTAAAATTTTCCTTTCCTGGTCTTCAAAGCTGCAAACCTGTCAATCATTTGAAAAAAAAGCAATATCCTTTACCGTATAGTTTTTCAGTTCATGGTAGAGCCAGAACAGAAAGTCTTGACTGTCCCATCGTGGATCGTAAACAGTTCTCCTGCCATTCTCTTCTTAAACCTTATTCTTCTCTCTACAGAAATTCATTATTGATCTGATTAAAAGTGCCTATTCAATAGCATATTCCACCAATTGACAGCGCTTCTCGTGCAGAAACAATCTTTATGATTCTAGAATAGTCATCACTTTGTCAAGAGTAAAGTCTTTAGTGTGCAGATGCTGCTGTATAAGATTAACTTCCTCAAGTAGATCAGCCGAATGGTAGAGGTATCAGATAAACGTGATATCACAGACAACATTTTAAAGACCTCGCGATGTTTTACGAATCGGTGAACATATTTATTTTTGAGTATTTCTGGGTTTCGATATATTTGGTTTCAAAAATCTTTTTTTTTTTTTTTAATATAAATTTAAATCCATTTATTTAAAGATAATTGAACATTTGTAAAATAGCATTCTGTAAACATTATAAAATGTTTTTATTTAAAATGTTTTTATTTAAAATGTTTTTAATTTTACCGATTCGCTTCATGTACTTAGAATCGCCCGACCACATATAGTTTTCAGCATCAATGGAAAGCTTTATTGCTCCGAATTTAGATAAATATAGCTTTTTTCCACGTACGAAATTTACGTAACACTTCAAACGGCGTTGTATAATGGTCAAATAATGTTTTTCTGACCTAAGTATTGGGTCAGCTCATTTCTGACGCATCAGCCTTGAACTTTTATTTCAGAATGTACTTGGATTGGTTACACGTTTGGAAAAGTTACACGTCATCGGTTATCCTTTTAAGAATTTCGGTTAGACCGAGCAGTGTTTGCTCAGTATATATGCAAGTTTTCAAATTGGTGTCACCCCTGAGATGGTATCACCCGGTGCGGTCCGCACTCCCGAACCCTTCTAGCTATGCCACTGCACACCCTCGCACCCTCATAGCTACGCCACTGTGCACCCCACATCACCTAGCTACGCCACTGCTTACATTGTTTCCCTTATTTCCTTAAAGTTACATGATCGACGCCTCCTTTATTTTATTCCTAAATGTATGTCATTCATGTTATAATATTTCAATATTTAGCGAAATCTATCTCGTTATATCTTTCATTCTGTGCTATATTGTTTTGCGAGAGCTATATTTATTTGTTTAATTTGTTTACATTCTGTTTTTCGTTAGGCATTCAAAAGGTTATATAGATTAGATTACATTGATAGCTTTGGCCGTCTTTACAGCAGTGGAGGCCCTGGGCACAGTTAATGACTGAGGCCCCTATACTTCTATATAATCACGGTCGTGTGAAGGGGGAAGTTGCGAGAGGGCCTATCACATCTGGCACCAATATCAGGGGAAAATTCGTCCTTAATAGTGAATTAAGCGATAAAATCTCATAAACTTTACATTGGCAGGGCGCCAAAATCGTCTTATTAGTGCACCCTGTGCACCGCTTTTCCTAACATATGTATTTATACGTGATTTGTCTGAGGGAAAATGAGACAGCATGAATTTCCAATCAAATGCTTAAAAAATTTATTTGGAATTTCTTACTACTATAACTTTCTTCAATTAAATTAGTAAATACTGATGGTTTGTATTTAAAAAAAACTCCTAGATTTACTCCTTCCCCCACCTCACAACAAGAAAATTCATGGATTTTTTTCAAAATCAAGTTTTGCTAAAACTAGTATAACTTAAAAATTTAAATGATTTGAGAATAAAAAAATCTTGTTTAAATAAACTGGAGCCGCTTTCATTTTAAAAGCAAAATCAATTTTCAATTTTTTTTTTCAAATTGCACTAATATTATTGGCTGCATAAGGCAGCAAGAAGCGTGTGGACCTCTAGAGCAGGCCTGCACAACATATACGGCCCAAAAAGACTGATGAAAATTCATAATATTATAAATTAAGAATAAAATACAAAATTTTTTACAAACTTCTAGTACACCAAGAACCACTTAAATATATGAACCGACAATCTCAATAAAGGACATTAAAAAATGCAAGCAACCCTCATGTTTGAGTAATGATCATTCTGAAGACATCTTGAGATCAGCCACTTTCAATATATCACATGAATACGACAAACTCGTTACTGAAAAAAGATGCAATGTGTTACAATAATTATGCTTACAAAGTACATTACATTTATTTCGTAAGTAACAATACATTCTTCGTGGTTATTATTTTCTTAACAGCTTAAGCCACTTTCCTATTTTCTTTTGGCCTGCACACGTTTTTCATAAAGAAATACGGCCCGCCTTAGATTTTGAGTTGTGCAGGCCTGCTCTAGAGGCGTGAGGTTCCCTGTGGGCGTGATACCCTCAAAAGGTGGGATCACCATAGAAGCATGAGGCCACCAGAGGCGTGAGTTGCTGGCCATGTGCCCAGTGAGCCCATGCCTTAAGATGGCACTGGAAACATAGACATATAGATGGGTGGGTTGGTGGGTGGGTGAGTCGGTCCGACGTTTGGTCTGTCGGTAGGAGGCATGCAGGAAGGCAGGCAGTCTGGCTGGGGGGATGTGGGTGGGTGGGTAGGTGTGTAGTAATTAAGTGGGTAGGTGGGTAGGTAGGTAGGTGGGTAAGTAGGTGGGTAGGTAAGTAGGGAGGTAGGTAGGTACAGTAGAAGTCCATCAGTCCGGCATCCAACAGTCTGAAATGCCCGATAGTCCGGCATCGCTCCGGAAAATTGTAAAAATTGTGGTTTTCTCCAAAAGTGTGTCTTTAAAGCAAATAAAAACGTTCGAGAGTTATTCGGAAGTTTTCGGGGTAGTTCGGGATCATCCGGAAGCGCTCGGTATTGTTCGGAAACAATTAGCGGCTGGCTAGTCTCAGCTGTCACAACAAATACAGGTGCAGTGCAGCACAGTTAATCAATCACGAAGCGTTTTCACCTTTTTTTTTTTGTGCGTTGTTGTTTTGTGTCCTTTCACATCGCAGTAAACTGTGTCTAAGTACTCTCTACTGTAATACAGTGCATCTGTAGTGACGTATGTACATTTTGAAACTGTTTATAAACAAAGTGAGTTTCGCTCTAACTGTACAGTGACCATGTTTTCAAAACCTAAGCCTTCGAGTTCAAAAGGAGAGAAACGAAAACACGTAACACTGATTCTCAATCAGAAACTAGAAATCATCAAATGACTAGCAGGCAGATAGGTTGCCATGTAGACAGGTAGGTAAATAGTTAGGCAGACAAGTAGGTAGGTATGTAAGTATTTAGTTAGGCAGGTGAGGAGACCCATCTTCCAACGAGCGCCTTCCCAGGTTGCGGATACGGGAAAGCCCACCAGATATCGAGTCACGGGGAAATAAAAACCCGGGGTGGACCAAAATCAGTAATTACTACATTGTAAATAGTCGAGGGATCCACATAGACTAGGGACCCGACCCAATACAAAGGCAGCTACTCTAAGAGGGGCAAGGGAAATCCCCCCCCCCACCCAGCGGTTGTGCGCGGGCTGACGAGTGTTACGAAAGTTAAACCCATGACTGAACAAAAGTATGATATACGGATAGCGACCTGGAATGTACTTAGTCTATACAGAGCGGGAGCCTTGGCCCGCCACAGTAACGAATTGTTAAGATATAGAATGGTGGTTGCGGTGCTGCAGGAGACCAGATGGAAAGGCTCGGATATCCTAAATACTAAGGAGTATACAATATTTTACAGTGGAAACAACACAAACACTTTAGGAACAAGGTTTGCACTTAAAAGAGAGACAATAAATGCAGGCATTGCTCCAACGGAAGATATAGATGAAAGCGTGAAGGAAACTTTCTACGAAACACTGGAAAGAGCGTTTGATGAGGCGCCACACAATGGCACCAAAATAGTCCTCGGCGATTTCAATGTGAAAATTGGGAAAGACCCTGCTTACAGACAAACAATCGAAAAGGAAAGTCTGCATAATCAGAGCAATGACAACGGAGCACGTTTTATAGAATTCACTTCAGAAAAAGAAATGACAATCAGTAGCAGAATATTCCAACACAAACAAATACATAAAGCGACATGGATATCTCCAGATGGATTTACCCGCAATCAAATTGGCCACGTACTCATCGACCAGAGGCATGGCTCGGACATATCAGATGTGCAAAGTTGTAGAGGGGCGGACATAGACTCAGACCACATGCTTGTTAGAATCAAATATAAACAAAGAATTTGTAACATCCACAATAAACAAAATAAAAGAGAAATACAGTACAAAATCCAGAAATTAAGCAGGGACACAAAAATTACTGAGGAATATCAACAGAAGATTGAAACTCAACCACAATTGTTCAAAAGGGAATCAACCAGCAACGTTGATATAAAAGAGCAATGGGAAAAGATGAAGCACATAGTAAGAAGTGTAACAGAGGAAACGACTGGATTTAAACTGATTGTAAAAAATAGCAGAATGGTATGACGCAGTATGCAAAGACTTTATAGAGCACATAAAAAAAGCTCGGTTAATTATGATGCAAGGAAGACAAAAAGAACACGACAATTATTTAATGAAGAAAGAAGTGTGACCAGCAAAGTTTGCAGAAAGAAAAAACGTGTTTGGGAAATATCAAAATAGTAATGATAGAAGAGTTGGCAAAAGAAAGAGATGTGAGGGAAATGTACGTGGAGATAATAGGGAAAAGAAAGCAAGATCCCACATGTGTGAAAGTACTGGTGGGGAATTGATCACAAAGAGCAGGAGAGTACTAGAGAGATGGACCCAACACTTTGAAGGCTTACTGAATGGCTCGGGTGGAGGAACCAATGAGGCTTACGATCTACCATAAGGAGAACCGGACCAACAGGTCAACCAACCAACTTTAAATGAAATAAAAGATGTGATCTTCACAATAAAAAATTAAAAAGCCCTACGAATAGACCTTATCCCTGCAGAACTCATAAAGCTAGGTGGTAACGAACTGCATAGGCAAATGCACGACCTCATATCAAGAATCTGGCTGGAGGAAGAAGTGCCTATAGAATGGGATACTGCAATTACTTAAGAAAATCAGCGAATACCGAGCCATGGCTCATATGGTCCCCCCCCAACGCACCACCCCGCCAACCAAACCGGCCATCAACCACTCCCCCAGTGGTCTTTATTCCGATTGGGCCGCGAAGCGGCACGCCAGGGACGTTCCGTCCCTAAGACAGCCACTCCAGACCTCCACTCGATTGGCCGCTGAGTGTGGCAGCCCCAGAGAGTGTGGCAGTAACCGGGCCAGGCTTTCTAGGGGTTTGGGGTGGATATATTTAACGTCTCTAAAGTCCCCCCCCTTACCACCCCGGGGTAAAAGGGATACTGCACTCATGATCCCAATTCACAAAAAAGGATCTAATGTGGTCTGCTCAAATTACAGAGGAATCTCCCTCATATATTTAATGTAAAAAATCCTCACAAAACTTTTAGCAAGAAAACTGGAAAGGTAGAGAGAAAAGATCCTAGGGGACTACCAATGCGGATTTCGACAGAATAGGTCAAACACGGATCATATTTTTACTATAAGGTGTCTCCTTGTGTAATGTTACGAATATAACATCGACATACACCAAATATTTGTGGATTACAAAACAGCATACGATAGCGTAAACAGGAATTAATTATACAATGCTTTACAAAAACTTGGAGTCCCTAACAAGCTAACTCGTCCCATACATAGTACAATGGCCAAAAGTAGAATCAAGGTGCATGGAGAATATTCAAGGGAGTTCCCAGTCAATCGGGGCCTTGGACAAGGAGACTCACTATCACATATCCTGTTTAACATCAGGCTTGAAATAGTTAATAGAAGCTTGCACGTGAGCACCAGTGGAACCATAACACTCAACTTCCAGAGAGGTATTACAGAACAACGACCATCAGGAACCTTAAATAGCCAACCATTGCAGTACCTGATATACGCAGACGATATAGCGCTACTGGGTAGTAACAGTAATGACATTGTTAAAGCATTCAGGGAACTTGATAATGCCCCAGTCAAAGCTGGTCTTGATGTAAATGAACATAAAACAAAATATGTGATAATGCCACGAAACACCCACACTGATGACAACATCAATTTAAAGAACCACAAATTCGAGAGAGTGGCTACATTCAAATATCTAAGGGCAACTATAAACAAGCACAATGAAATAATATTATCGGAGCTGAAAAAAGGGATAACAACAGGCAACCGTTCCTATTTCAGCCTACAAAAGCTACTGGTCAGCAAAAACCTCTCAAGGGGAACAAAGAAGACGATATACACCAGTATCATAAGACCAGTAATAACTTAAGCAATTGAGACTTGGACCCTTACCAGAAAAGCATTGAACCTTCTCAATACACGGGAGAGGAACATCCTCAGAAAAATATACGGCACACTCATGGAAAATGATACATGGAGATTCCTTACAAACTAAGAGCGATACCAATTATACAATGACCCGCCCATAGTCGCAACAATAAAAAAGGCAGACTGAGCTGGGCAGGACATATTGAAAGGATGCCGGAATTTAGAGCAGCAAGAGTGATCTAATGCACAGGCAGAACCGTAGCGACAGACGACTCACCGGTCACCCAAGGCTGAGATGGATCGACGATGTAGAGAATGATTTACACCAGTTGGGGGTTCGCGCATGGATGCGGAAAGCCCTGGCTCGTTCCGGATGGAAGGATGCGGTGGAGCAGGCCGGGGCCCTATATGAGCATTAGCGTCACTGATGATGATAAGGTAGGTAGATAGGTAGACAGGAAGGTGAATATGTAGGTGAACAAGGCAGTAAAACAATAGGTAGACAAGTAGGTAGGTATTAAGTAGGTAGGTTGGTATGTAGATAGGCAGATAAATAGATGGATATGTGGACATACAAATACACATAATTTAATTATGCTCTAGCTTGGCCGAGTAGAAATCTATTATTACACTCTGTCATTTTTGGTCTTGGCTCTTTCGCTAAGATTAGAGAAGACTATCTTTTCTTTTTCCTGCCAGGTTACCAAACCTGTTTTGGTGGGTCATGATTTAATCTCAACTCTGTGTCTCAACACAGCCAGAGGGATCCATGAAACAATGAGACATCCGCAACGAAAGCCTGAAAAGATTACCCTGGTGGTGCATTACATCTGGTGGCTACCAAAAAAAAAAAAAAATTAAAAATGATTTTAACTTACTGTCAGGCTTAGATGGCAGCAGCGTCGCCTGCAGCTTGGCCACCTGCAGCTTGGTCGCCTGCTGAAGGAAGTCTCCTGACGAAAGTCGTATGTAGGTGATAATGTTGAGGATCAAGGTAGCAGAGATGAGGAGAATGGCCACGCCCGTTATTCCAACACCAACCATCTGCAAGGACACCGACTCTGTCACCTTATATTCAACACTTTGTGATAATTGAGGTGACCCTCCTTCAGCATGAGCAGAGACTCTCCGAGTGGCGCCAGTTGTTGATTCTGGTAAGGTAGAGGAAGCTGGATAAAGGGAAAAATGAAACAGACCTTATTTTCCCCAGGAACTTTGATTGCCTTTTGGATACGGGGTAATACCAGGACTCTTCATACGTGCAAGGGAAAATTGTGGTAAATAAACGAATTAAATATTGTAATTTATCTTTTAAAATCTCGAATAGTACTTTAAATGCTTTTGTGACAGTATGTTTTTTAGAAATAAATATGGGGATAATACTACATCAGAGCGAATAGATCACGATGTTTGAATGAAACATTTGATTCCGCTGAATTTATATTTGAACTATTTCTGATGTTTTTCGATGTTTGTCTAATTATTTTACAATAAACAACTGGACATTTAAAAAAGTAAATGAGTGAAACAAAGTATGGGAAAACCTGAAAAATGTACACAACAAAGCAAAGAACGTTTTGGCAGGAAGCCTTCATCAGCGAACAAACAACATAATTAAATAAGAATATTTTTAAGCTGAAAATTAGTATCCGAGAGGGTAGCAAAGAAAAGCTATGTGATTGTTTAATCACCGAGTAGATAGTTTTAAATCTATAACACATTAAAATTAACCACAGAGCCATAGCCACACAGAAATGTGTTGTACTGTAGGTTTCGTTTCTTGTTCACGATTAAAAGTTTGTGTTTTTAAGAGAACAATCGTAGACTCTCTTTCTGCTCAGTGTCCCACTACGGGTACTGATTCCCCAGTCTAAGTGAAATTATCAAAAAGCACGTCATCTTTACACAGGTTGATCGTTGATCGTTAACAAAACTCAATTGAAAGTCAGGGTGAACTATTAATGGAGACAAAAAAGTTAAGGATATGTTTTTTTAAAAAGTAAAAAAACAATAACTAACCTTCGACCTCCAGATGTGTTATGCAGCTGACGTTCTCAATATGCTTTTCTTTCCAGAAGAAGATAAGACAATGATACGTGTCACCTGTTTCAAAGTTGTTTGTGCTCAAAAATAAACACAGTTCTTGTTGGCTCCCCGTTACATTTATATCATGTGCATCTGACACGACCGTCACCAGCTCATTCGGCTTCTTGTCCTGGCGGAAAATCAGTTTCATTTAAAACCAATTTTTATTAAGACTTCAGTGTCAGTCCATCATTCTGTCCACCCATAATCCATCTAACCATCCACAAATTTTTGCATCCACCCAGGTACGCATCCACACATGTATCCAAAACCATCCCTCTATCTTCTATCTAGTTTTCCATCCACCCATCAATACAATCTATCGATCTGTCATTCATCCATCGCTTCCTCATTTTGACGTTATGTTTATACAAATACATTAGATAATTGACAGTCCGTAGCTGGTAAAACAAGAATGGAACACATCGTTAACGGTAAATAAGACAAATGATTTGTTGGAGTAAGCCAGTAAAAGACACCAACAATTTAATTTGTTGGCCACCTGGTAGAGTGCCTGTCAACCAGCCTTCATTGCCAGTGCCAGCTTACCATTGAAGGCAGTCTGGTTTCAAGGCCAGAGGAAGACCACACCGTGGTATATGTACTATGTTAAGGACATACGAAAATTCCACAAACTTAATATCCAGCGGGTCTCACACATTGCGTCAAGCCGTCAATCATGACTCCCCGTGACACCCCACACCACCACCCCACCCCCCGTCAAAAGTAGACAGAGGAAGAAAAGAAAACAATGCCCCTGAGATATTGTAGCCCCACCGAGGGGTTGAGGGCTTCTCAGAGTTTACGCTTTGCCCTAAGTGCTGCCGTTCTTTTCTTTCTTTCACTACCCTGGCCCCATCATAATATCTAGAAATAGACGTGTTTTCTATCATTTGGAAATTAACAAGTACTTTACCATTATTTTGTTGACCCTCATGGTGGCTAGTAGTGACATATTCTTTTCCGACATAGTCCATTTTTTCAAAGCAATCATTTCCACGTTCTCTTCTTTCACCAACTTGTCACACCCACTTGGACTGCAGGTGATGTGGATCATTTCACCAGGTGGGACACGTCTAACTTCAGTTTTTGTTGTGTTTTCTGAATAAGCAACGATACAACTTAAAAATGCATGATTACACTACTGATTTTTAAAAAAAAATTAGTATAGCATTATGTTGTGTTGATGAATGTAAACGGACGTTTGAAAATAATAACATATACTGGTGGAAGTTATTAAATATGACTATGATATTTTATAAAAAGACAGAGGGACACTTTCAGTGAAATATCTAAGAAATACCATAACTCGTCCTTCTCCCCCATAGACAGCGACGAGGCCATGACAGGCAAGTCAGGCTCATACCAGCAAGAAGCCAGTAAAGGAATTGCTCATTCCTGCCCAAGACAATCAGGGACTGGAACAAGCTTTCAAAGGAAACAGTTGAGGCGACAACACTAGACACATTTGCGTCTATTGCCGCAAGCCTTCAAACCCCCTGTGCATGATTCCCTCACAAAGTGGCACTTGCAATCAGTGAAATGTCCTCATCAACACCAGGCACAGAAACATTGCAAATCCCCTCTACGTGCATAGGAGCCAAAACGATCAATAAATTGATCGTGGTCCCTTAATATATAGAAGAAGAAGTTAAAACACGATCCCGGTAGAATTACGATCGCAGTGTGATCCCGATCCCGACCCTGGTTGGACACCAATACCGGTGTAATCCCAGACCCGGTGTGTTCTCATCCTGTCAGTATCTCGTTTCCCGGTGTGATCCCAATTCTGGTTGTATTATAATCCTGGTTTTATCCCGTTTCCCGGTGTGATCCCAATTCTGGTTGTATTATAATCCTGGTGTGATCCCGTTTCCCGATGTGATCCCAATTCTGGTTGTATTATAATCCTGGTGTGATCCCGTTTCCCGGTGTGATCCCAATTCTGGTTGTATTATAATCCTGGTGTGATCCCGTTTCCCGGTGTGATCCCAATTCTGGTTGTATTATAATCCTGGTGTGATCCCGTTTCCCGGTGTGATCCCAGTTCTGGTTGTATTATAATCCTGGTGTGATCCCGTTTCCCGGTGTGATCCCAATTCTGGTTGTATTATAATCCTGGTGTGATCCCGTTTCCCGGTGTGATCCCAATTCTGGTTGTATTATAATCCTGTTGTGATCCCGTTTCCAGGTGGAATCCTGATACCGATGGAACCCAATACCGATGTAATCCAGAAACCTGTGGGTTCCAGTTTCCCGGTGTGATTCAGATCCCGGTAGGTTCCCGTTCCCCGTAACACTCCAGTTTCCTGGTGGTGCCCCGATCCCAGGTGCTCCCGTTTCCGGTTGGGATCCCGTTTCCCTTCGGGATCCTGATCCCAGTGGAAGTTTCCAAAATTTTATTAAAATTACACAATTTTGACTTGATCAAAGTATGAACCTTTCTTCGGTGCAGTGACTGGAAGCAAACTAAACTCCATTATTACCTGCTGGTTTGGGAATTCAATCTCCGATGGAAACAAAAGAAAACAAGACATATTGCTAAAAAAAATAACTTCTCTTTAAGAACTAATTGAAGGAATAAGCATTTGTATTACTACCAAAAAGTTGGCGGATAAATGCCACCCATTTCATCAGAGATACCTAAGTTCAGCTAGATCAATCCCTCAAATTTAGGACCTAAAGATTTAAAAATTTATTTGTTCCTTTATCTATCAGAATTTACCAGCATGCTCCCCTGCCTGGTGAATATCTAAATAATCTTTCTTAAAGTTAATATTATTACAAATGTAATGAAGTTCCAGTTCTAGTTTGAAACTTTCTTTGTAAGAACAGTTATGTATGTGCTAAAAATCAATATGTAAATCGTAATTTAAAAAAAAATATATTTCTTTCCATCAAAAACACAATTTTATCTTATATAATGTTTCATATGTGATAAGTTTTGAGTTAGTGTTCCATAAAATGAATTACAAGAAAAGTGTTGAGTTAAAGTTCCATAGAATGATTTACAAGAAAAGTGTTGAGTTAAAGTTCCATAAAATGAATTACAAGAAAAGTGTTGAGTTAAAGTTCCATAGAATGATTTACAAGAAAAGTGTTGAGATAAGAATGTCTGACAAGAAATGTGTATGGGCTAAGGTGCCAATGACCAAGTACAAAGTAAGGGCGATTAAAGGTATCCATTCATTGTGAATGAAGGATTTGATGTGGTAATGGCTTCCTAGAGTAGGTGCTAGGTGCTAATTGACCGTGTGGCTGAAGAATGTGTCAATATAAAGGTTAGGACCAGTGCGCTATAGCATGTGTGCTTTGAAAGTGTTCTTAGTATGATCGTTACAGTTTTAACAAATGAACAGTGAGCCAAGAGAGCCACTTAATATGCAAATATGGACAGTGAGCCAAGAGAAACACTTAATGTGAACATATGTGCAGTGAGGCAAGAGAGCCACTTAATTTGCATATTTAAACAATAAGCCAAAGGAGCCACTCAATGTGCACACATTGACAGTGAGGCAAGAGAAACACTTAATGGGCACATATGGACAGTGAGCCAAGAGAGCCACTTATTGGGCACATATAAACAGTAAGCCAAGAGAGCCACTTAATAGGCAAATATGGCCTTTGAGCCAAGAGAGCCACTTAATGGGCACATACAAACAGTAAGCCAAGAGAGCCACTTAATGGGCACATATGGACTTTGAGGCCAGAGAGCCACTTAATTGGCAAATATGGACTGTGAGCCAAGAGAGCCACTTAATGGGCACATATAAACAGTAAGCCAAGAGAGCCACTTAATGGGAACATATGGACTTTGAGGCAAGAGAGCCACTTAATTGGCACATATGGACAGTGAGCCAAGTGAGCCACTTAATGGCCACATACGGACAGTGAGGCAAGAGAGCCACTTAATTTGCACATATTGCAAATGGGTAAAGATCATTCTAAAACTGTATCTTTTAAATATATATATATATATATATATATATATATTTTCAATTTAGACGATTTTGAAGACCAATGAATGAGCTTTTATAGTTAGAAGAAGTCCACGCTCAACAAAACCACACACAAAAAACGCACATAATTTACATCAAACATATAGGCAAATATGGCCTTTGAGCCAAGAGAGCCATAGTATTAGAGATGGACCGAATATTCCACCTTCAGACAAACGTGCCGCCTGGGTCGCACCACACCAACTATACTTTTCTATTGTCTGTGCCTTAGTCCAGAGTGCTTAATGGTCTTGACTAATGAATATGAGCACTATATTTATTACAGTCATAAAAATAAAGTTAAATTAAGCACATCTGTCATTATAGTAAAAGATGAAATCCATTTAAATATCCTCATTATTGTTGATTTTTCTGAGAAGAGCCGCCCTTGGGGGCGTCCAATGATTACGTCAACAAAATAGGGGGAAGGGTTTGGAAATGTTGGACATTTGTTGACAAGGGGGAGGGGCTTTTAGATTAGTTGACGTCAACAATCATGTTTTCTCTATTAAAATTTTTATCTTAAGAATTGACTCTATGTTACATTATTTTAAAAAAATTAAGTGTAAATGAGTATAAATAGTCATATAATTTTTAGGCTTTTAACAGGCTTTCTTTGACGAAGACTTACCAAGGGCCAAAGTCGATGAGGAGATCGCGGCAAAGAGGCACCACGCCACAAAGCAAGCAGCTTTGGGCATTTTCGTCCTGCTGTTCTCCTGTTCAGTTGGTGGGCAACAACTTGAATGCACTCCGTCTATTCACAGCTTACTTACTCGTCTGGTGACAAATCTTGGCGCGAGAACTTTTTATAACGGTCTTGCGGTGTCACACGTCATCGCCAATGGCCGCGAAGAAGGAGCTTTCTGATTGGTTGCTGTCCACTGGCGTTTCCAAACGGGGGTCGTATCTGCTACCACGCCAGAACACGGCTGTATTTTTTTTCCTCTACCCCCCTCCCAAAAATAAATAATTTCTATGTTTAAAAGATCACACCGTGGAGATTTGTGTATGCGTGGTATTCTTCTGACTCCATTCTTTTGTTGTTGTTTTTTTTTCTAGCTTTTTTTTTACACCTCAACTACCCCCAACCCCGACCTGGAAGTGACCAGGTCTCACATGAAGCTCTTATGGGGCTGTGAGATTAGATTAACACGTGTAGCCATGTGAGGAGTTCTACAATTAAAAACACCAATGGGACGCTGACATCTCAAATGAATGAGTTGAGCGTGGAGGGAAGTGGTTGGTTGGTTGCGGTAGTTAAGAACAAATGGGAGGGTGGCACGCGCTCCTCCCTCTCCTTTACTCTGTTACCAGGACGAGCTCTTTTTTAATGTTCGCCGCCAGGTTGGGTCTTTAAGGCTGTAATAACTGACCTCGAGTGGATCAGAGTTACCAGACACCGATCTGGTGAAATTCGCGGAATCCCCCCGCCCCACTTTATTGGGGTAATAATGTTTAAAACTTGGAAGATCCTCATATATATTTTTAGCTGTGGCAGGAAAAAAAATTAGGAGGTGAAAGTGCTTTGTTTGGTCATTATTTGCAAGTTTCTCCCATAGCCTCTTTTACATATTTCTTAATATCTCGCCTAATTGCAGCCACATAATATCATTTAAAAAATCAGTATTGTATGTTTAAAAAAAATCCATTTCCACCAAATCAAAGTCCATGAACTTCGTTATAAAAACACATAATTTTTAAAGAAATTTCCCCCCTTTATCTTTATTTTTAAAAAATATATTTAAAAAAAAAAAAGTAAAATTTTGCCATTTAGGAAGACATTAAAAGAACTGTTAAATTATTATTATTATTTTAAATCTTTTGATAAATACCATCAACACGCAATATTTTATTTATCAGAATTATTAGGAAAGACTGTACTTAGACCCCACCGTGTGTTAGGCAAAATTGACAAACAATATTGCAACCACTGTCAGTCTATAAAATTTTGAGATCCGCTGGATTACAGGCTCTTATTCATATACTCACGTGGTTAAACGTATATTAGTGGTCTGAACAAGAGTATCACCGGGTGCAATCATAAATGAGCACAGCGTTGTCACAGTCTAAAAATACCAGGAACTCCCCACACACACTCGTAAACACGCAAGAACATTCACACGCACATATACATACACACATACAGAGCAAGCTCATGGTGGGTATGATGGTGGGAGATTTGTTGAAATCAGAAAGAAAAAAAAATAATTCTGAACGCTTCACATAATTTTCCAGAGGGCGACAATTGTCTATTTTCACCCAACCTAAAAATGTCTAGCGCTGGCCCTGCACACATACACTCAGATACATGCCCGCGCAAGCACACACGTACACACAGGCGCACTCGAACACGTGTACCATTACGTGAACAAATATTGTGCATATTACTTCCGGCAACAACACAAAAGATCTATCAAATTGTGGTTTTTTACTGTGCATATTACTTCCGGCAACAACACAAAAGACCTATCAAATTGTGGTTTTTTACTGTGCTCTGTTACTTGTCTTATTTCTATTTGTCTTGTTTGCCGAAGGAGGCTCTACGCCGAAACGTCCACATCTTATGATCCTGTCATTTCAAGCTTAGCATACCTTGTTCCACTATTTCATTCAGAAAATGTGCTCATGGCATTTGGCAGTGAAAAAAAAATGTGGAAAAGGCTGGGGTGGGGGGGGGGGAGGGGGATCGTCATAGCAGCATTCAAAATTTGATGAGTGTCAGCATACACACACCCTTCAGCATAGCTCTGCTTTCGGCATTAAACTTTGGACTCCAACGGCCCAGGGGTGTTAATGTCTCATCAATATCTATTTAATTTGTTTTTGTGTGTGCGTCCCTCTGTCTGCATGTTTTGGTTTGCAACAAAAACATAGGCTAATAGTGTGTTCGGTTTTTACACAAACAGGGCTTGAAAATGTGTTTGGTGTGTACACAAATATAGCCTGATAATGTGTTTAGTTTGTACACACACATACCCTTAACCTGCATTTGGCTTGTACACGAACATATCCTGATAATGTGTTTGGTTTGTACACAAACATTCTGATACTGTGTTTGGTTTTTACACAAACTTATCCTGATAATGTGTTTGGTTTGTACACAAACATATCCAGATAATGTGCTTTGTTTGTACATAAAAATATAATATGTGTTTGGTTTGTACACAAACATATCCTGATAATGTGTTTGGTTTGTACACAAACATATCCAGATAATATATTTGGTTTGTACACAAACATCCTGAAAATGCATTTGATTTGTACACAAACATATCCTGATAAAGTGTTTAGTTTGTACACAAACCTCTCCTGATCCTGTGTTTGGTTTGCTTAAGAAATGGCCTGGTCTTTTGCTTCGTTTTTGTACACACGCGCAGATTGATATGTGCAATTATCTCTGGTTTACACTCCGGTTTAGGATCATATATGTGTGTATGTATATTTACATATATACGATAGCTTGTACACTAGCCATAATTGTAACGAGATGCATATAATTTAGCACACTGTCCCTACTTGCTGCGAAATGTTTATAATGTAGCATACTATCACATCCTTGTAACAAGATGCTTATAATGTAGCACACGGCCCCATCCTTTTAGCGAGATGCTTGTAATTTTTCGTAAAACGCTTTGAGTGTGACTTATTATGTGGATGGATAATCCACTGGGTGTAGCGTATTGTAAAGAAAGACTATCCACTGATTGAGGTGTATTTTATGGATTGGTTTTTCGGCTTATGCTTTATTTTAAAGACTATCCACTAATTGCAGTGTATCGTTGGGTATCATATTGATGGGCTATCAATTGAGGGTAAATTGTTATGGGGATGGACTATTAACTTAATATAAGGATTAATACGGGATGAGATATCCACTGAGTGGGTGTACTATGTGGATGGGCTATCCACTGAGTGGGTCTACTATGTGGATGGGCTATCCACTGAGTAAGTATATTATAACTCGATCATTAAAGGCGACTAAGAATGAAGCATTTTAAAACTATACATCTCTTAAAACTATAACATGGTCCTTAATAAGATAATGATATAGATTAGAGAACAAGACATGAGATAAGGATATAGTGAGAAAGAGAGAGAGAGAGAGCAAAAAAGATTATACGAATTTAGTAAGAATAACAGAGAGGGAGAGAGAGAGAGGGCAAGAAATGGGAAATTATACAGTTAGAAAGATAGAGAGTGTCTGAGCGTGTGGGGGAGGGAGATGTAAGAGGAAGAGAGTGAAACAGAAAAATGAAGAGGGAGAATGTTCGGCGATAATTACCGACAGCTAGTTAATGATGTAATTTTAAAGTTTTTTTTTTTAAAAAGTGCTTGGAAAAAGTTATTTTCCAAACACTATCTGTCATTAAGTTGACGTGCAACTATATCACGGGCTCTTTATCAGTATTGTCTGCACCCCCGGTAGGCATCTCAGAGGATGCGGGAGGTAAGGTCATCCACTACTGGAGGCAGTGTTAGGGGATGCGGTTAGAAGTAGCATTGCCAGAGAATATGGGAGGTAGAGTCAAGGGATGCTGGAGGCAGTGTCATGAGATGTGGGAGGCTGTGTCAATGGATGCTGGAGGCGGTGTCATGAGATGTGGGAGGCTGTGTCTATGGATGTTGGAGGCAGTGTCATGAGATGTAGGAGGCCGTGTCAATGGAGAATGGTGGCAGTGTCAGGAGATGTGGAATGCTGCGTCAATGGATGCTGGAGGAAGTGTCATGAGTTGTGATAGGCTTCGTCAATGGATGCTGGAGGCAGTGTCATGAGATGTGGAAGGGTGTGTCTATGGATGTTGGAGGCAGTTTGTTGAGATGTGTGAGGCTGTGTCTTTGGATGTTAAAGGCAGTGTCATGAGATGTGGTAGGCTGTGTCAATGTGTGCTGGAGGCAGTGTCATGAGATGAGATAGGCTGTGTCAATGGATGCTGGAGGCGGTGTCATGAGATGTAAGAGGCTGTGTCTATGGATGTTGGAGGCAGTGTCATGATATTTGGGAAGCTACGAAAATGAAGGCTGGAGGCAGTGTCATGAGATGTGGAATGCTGCGTCAATGGAAGCTGGAGGCTGTGTCATGAGATGTGAAGGCTGTGTCAATGAACACTGGAGGCAGTGTAATGAGATGTGATAGGCTGTGTCAATGGATGTTGGAGGCAGTTTCATGTGATTTGGGAGGCCGTGTCAATGGATGCTGGAGGCAGTGTCATGAGATGTGGGAAGCTGCGAAAATGGATTCTGGATGCAGTGTCATGAGATGTGGGAGGCTGTGTCAATGGAGGCTGGAGGTAGTGTCATGAGATGTGAAATGCTGCACCAATGGATGGTTGAGGAAAATTCATTAGATGTGATAGGCTTCGTCAATGGATGCTGGAGGCAGTGTCATGAGATGTGATAGGCTGTGCCAATCGATGCTGGAGGCAGTGTCATGAGATGTGGGAGGCTGTGTCTATGAATGTTGGAGGCAATGTCATGAGCTGTGTGAGGCTGTGTCTATGGATGTTGGAGGCAGTGTCATGAGATGTGGGAGGCTGTGTCAATGGATGTTGAAGGCGGTGTCATGAGATGTGTGAGGCTGTGTCTATAGATGTTGGAGGCAGTGTCATGAGATGTGGGGGGATGCGTCAATGGATGCTGTAGGCAGTGTCATGAGATGTGATAGGCTGTGTCAATGGATGCTTGAGGCAGTGTCATGATATTTGGGAGGCTGCGAAAATGAAGGCCGAAGGCAGTGTCATGAGATGTGATAGGCTGTGCCAATGGATGCTGGAGGCAGTGTCATGAGATGTGGGAGGCTGTGTCTATGAATGTTGGAGGCAATGTCATGAGCTGTGTGAGGCTGTGTCTATGGATGTTGGAGGCAGTGTCATGAGATGTGGGAGGCTGTGTCAATGGATGTTGAAGGCGGTGTCATGAGATGTGTGAGGCTGTGTCTATAGATGTTGGAGGCAGTGTCATGAGATGTGGGGGGATGCGTCAATGGATGCTGTAGGCAGTGTCATGAGATGTGATAGGCTGTATCAATGGATGCTTGAGGCAGTGTCATGATATTTGGGAGGCTGCGAAAATGAAGGCTGGAGGCAGTGTCATAAGATGTGGAATGCTGCATCAATGGAAGCTATAGGCTGTGTCATGAGATGTGAAGGCTGTGTCAATGAATACTGGAGGCAGTGTCATTGTATGTGGGAGGCTGTGTCTAAAGATGTTGGAGGCAGTGTCATGAGATGTTGGAGGCTGCGTCAATGGTTGCCGGAAGTGGTGTCTTGAGATGTGGTCGGCTGCGAAAATGGATGCACGAGACAGTGTCATGAGATGTGGGAGACTGTGTCAATGGATGCTGAAGGCTGTGTCATGAGATGTGGGATGCTGCGTGCATGGATGCTGGAGGCAGTGTCATGAGATGTGATAGGCTGTTTCTATGGATGTTGGAGGCGGTGTCATGAGATGTAGGAGGCTGCGAAAATGTATCCTGGATGCGGTGTCATGACATTTGGGAGGCTGTGTCAATGGAGGCTGGAGGCAGTGTCATGAGATGTGGAATGCTGCGTCAATGGATGCTTGAGGCAGTGTCATGAGATGTGATAGGCTTCGTCAATGGAGGCTGGAGGCAGTGTCATGAGATGTGATAGGCTGTGTCAATGGATGCTGGAGGCATTGTCATGAGATGTGGGAGGCTGTGTCTATGAATGTTGGAGGCAGGGTCATGAGCTGTGTGAGGCTGTGTCTATGGATGTTGGAGGCAGTGTTATGAGATGTGGGAGGCTTCGTCAATGGAAGCTGGAGGCAGTGTCATGAGATGTTATAGGTTGTGTCAATGGATGCTGGAGGCTGTGTCATGAGATGTGAGAGGTTGTGTCTATGGATGTTTTAGGCAGTGTCATGAGATGTGGGAGGCTGTGTCTATGGATGTTGGAGACAGTGTCATGAGATGTGTGAGGCTGTGTCTATAGATGTTGGAGGCAGTGTCATGAGATGTGGTGAGGCTTCGTCAATGGATGCTGGAGGCAGTGTCATAAGAAGTGGGAGGCTGTGTCTATGAATGTTGGAGACAGTATCATGAGATGTGGGAGGCTGCGAAAATGGATCCTGGAGTCAGTGTCATGAGATGTGGGAGGCTGTGTCTATGAATGTTGGAGGCAGTGTCATGAGATGTGGGAGGCTGTGTCTATGGATGTTGGAGGCAGTGTCATGAGATGTGGGAGGCTGTGTCTATGAATGTTGGAGGCAGTGTCATGAGATGTGGGAGGCTGTGTCTATGGATGTTGGAGGCAGTGTCATGAGATGTGGGAGGCTGTGTCTATGGATGTTGGAGGCAGTGTTATGAGATGTAAGAGGCTGTGTCAATGGATGCTGGAGGAAGTGTCATGAGATTTGGGCGGCTACGATAATGGATGCTTGAGACAGTGTCATGAGATTGGGAGGCTGTGTCAATGGATGCTGGAGGCGGTGTCATGAGATGTGTTAGGCTGCGTGCATGGATGCTGGTGGCAATGTTATGAGATGTGATAGGTTGTGTCAATGGATGTTGTAGGCAGTGTCATGAGATGTGGGAGGCTGTGTCTATGGATGTTGGAGGCAGTGTCATGAGATAAAGGAGGCTGTGTGCTTGGATGCTGAAGACAGTGTCATGAGATGTTGGAGGCAACGAAAATGAATGCTGGAGACAGTGTCATGAGATATGGGAGGTTGTGTCAATGCATGCTGGAGGCGGTGTCATGGGATGTGAAAGCCCATGTCAATGGATACTGGAGACAGTGTCATGGGATGTGGGAGGCTGCGTCAATGGAGGCTGGAGGCAGTGTCATGAGATGTGGGAGGCTGTGTCAATGGATGCTGGAGACGGTGTCATGGGATGTGGGAGGCCATGTCAATGGATACTGTAGACAGTGTCATGGGATGTGGGAGGCTGCGTCAATGGAGGCTGGAGGCAGTGTCATGAGTTGTGGGAGAGTGCGTGCATGGATGCTAGAGGCAGTGTCATGAGATGTGGGAGGCCGTGTCAATTGATGCTGGAGGCGGTGTCATGGGATGTAGGAGGCCATGTCAATGGATACTGGAGACATTGTCATGGGATGTGGGAGGCTGCGTCTAGGGAGTCTGGAGGCAGTGTCATGAGATGTGGAAGGCTGTGTCAATGGAGGCTTGAGGCAGTGTGATGAGATGTGGGAGGCTGTCTCAATAGATGCTTGAGGCAGTGTCAATTGATGTGGGAGGCTGTGTCAATGGAGGCTTGAGGCAGTGTCATGAGATGTGGGAGGCTTCGAAAATGGATGCTGGAGATAGTGTCATGATCTGTGGGAGGCTGTGTCAATCTAGGCTGGAGACAGTGTCATTAGATGTGGGAGGCAGGGGATATGTGGGGCTTTGGCAGGGCATGTGGGGATACTGTGGCAGGGCATGTGGGGATACTGTGGCAGGGGATGTGGGATACTGTGGCAGGGGATGTGGGAGACTGTGGCAGGGCATGTGGGGATACTGTGGCGGGGGAGGTGGGATACTGTGGCAGGGGATGTGGGAGACTGGGG
>CAXITT010000599.1:119282-163726 GCA_964033795.1 Lymnaea stagnalis | reverse complement strand
GTGGCAGGGGATGTGGGAGACTGTGGCAGGGGATGTGGGAGACTGTGGCAGGGGATGTGGGATACTGTGGCAGGGCATATGGGGATACTGTGGCAGGGGATGTGGGAGACTGAGGCAGGGGATGTGGGAGACTGTGGCAGGGGATGTGGGAGACTGTGGCAGGGTATGTGGGAGACTGTTTGAGGGAATGTGTGACACCCAGAATTTCAGATTTATTTGTGTTTTTATCTGCACGGTATTCCTAGGATTTTCGAAAAATATATTTTTTATTCGAGTTGGGGTTTCGAGATATGTTTTAAAACAAGAGGACCAAACATCTCGTGACTATCTGCTTTTTTCTGCAGGGAATTTTTTTCCTTAATGAACAGCCTTTTAAGTCTTTGGAGGATTAAAAACAATCGAAAAAAATTGAAAAGTCGAACATTAAAAAAATATTAAAAAATAAGGGCACAAACACATGACAAATGACAACACCCCATAAGTATGTACAGTGCAAACAATGTCCAGACCACATATGTATCCCTTTGACATAAGCAATGACATTAGATCGTTATAAATTGGGTGTTGACATCACCTCAACGACAAATTACGATCATTTCCTTCTTTTAGAATGCTGCAACGCTGGGACTATTCAGTGCTGTACATGTCAACTCCGGTCACTTCTTGGCCAGGTGACACGTGTACTTTGCTGAGCCTGGAAAATTTCCCCCCATGATATCATGGTCCTGTTGGAGGCGGCCGGTTTTGTTGTTGTTGTTTCTAGGTGGCACACTCGTTTAGACTTGTGCTTACCTCACGATTAGACAGGAATTGGTGGGAAAAATTAAAACGACTCCCGTTCACGCGACTCCAACTAAGGATACTTTTTTAAGACTCTTCAAATGGTAATATCACTTAAGCCAATGGGTCTCCAATTGTGGGTTGCGAAACCCCCTCTCCCACCCCCCCCCCCCACCCTGGTCGCTTTAGAAATTATTTTATTTTCATTTTATGTGTATTTTATCCCTTTTTTAAATATATATAACGATCGCCAATGGTAGGTAGGGGATGCTCTATCGCATCAACACCTCGGTTAGCGATGCCGTTATTGAGATTCAAAAATGAACATTAAACATTGCCAACCTACTTTAAGACCAAGCAAATAAAAAATATGCGTCTTGGCGCTTTTTTTATTTTAAAGCTCATTTTAAAAATTAGACTGTTGAGGTTTTGAATGCGAAGGTGTGTCAGTCGTCAATAGTTGAAGGAATGTAGCTTTTTAAGGTGTGTCCGTCATAAGTAGCTGAATGATTGTAGCTGTTAAGGTGTGTCCGTCATAAGTAGCAGAATGATTGTAGCTGTTAAGGTGTGTCCGTCTTGAGTATTTTGATCTAACTTAGCTTTGAGATTTGTCCCGATTAAATATTCTGGCTGGATTTGTCTGTGTAGTGGAGCTGTTTAAGAGGTCTGGCTGGATTGGTCTGTGTAGTGGAGCTGTTTAAGAGGTCTGGCTGGATTGGTCTGTGTAGTGGAGCTGTTTAAGAGGTCTGGCTGGATTGGTCTGTGTAGTGGAGCTGTTTAAGAGGTCTGGCTGGATTGGTCTGTGTAGTGGAGCTGTTTAAGAGGTCTGGCTGGATTGGTCTGTGTAGTGGAGCTGTTTAAGAGGTCTGGCTGGATTGGTCTGTGTAGTGGAGCTGTTTAAGAGGTCTGGCTGGATTGGTCTGTGTAGTGGAGCTGTTTAAGAGGTCTGGCTGGATTGGTCTGTGTAGTGGAGCTGTTTAGGAGATCGATGCTTTTAATCCTTGGCTAAATGCTTATTCTTTTACACCTTCTTTTGTATAAATACACCTACTATGCACACGCATTCTCATATTTTACCCTTCAAATGTGGCATCAGACTAAAGATTGAACAGTGGATGCTATGGAACTCATTTATAAACAAATAAGATCATTAACCACCATTCACAGTTTGAATGATCAATGTGAAGAAAATGTTTCAACCCGTATGCACTTCCTTAATCTATATTTATTTAAGCGTGAAAGTAGGGCAGACGGAAATGACGTCAGGCTCATTAGGTAATAGAGTTGGGGGAGACATGAACCTGTACATAGATCAGTGGTCAAGTCACGTTTGTTACATTTGGGCTAGTCGGGGCTGTAAAAATATTTTTATTAAGTTTAAATTAACATTTTATGTATGTATGTATGTATGTATGTATGTATGTATGTATGTATGTGTGTATGTGTGTATGTGTGTATGTGTGTATGTGTGTATGTGTGTATGTGTGTGTGTGTGTATGTGTGTGTGTGTGTGTGTGTGTGTGTGTGTGTGTGTGTGTGTGTGGGTGGGTGGGTGGGTGGATGGTTGTATGTATGTATGTATGTATGTATGTATGTATGTGTGTATGTGTGTATGTGTGTATGTGTGTATGTGTGTATGTGTGTATGTGTGTGTGTGTGTGTGTGTGTGTGTGTGTGTGTGTGTGTGTGTGTGTGTGTGTGTGTGGGTGGGTGGATGGGTGGATGGATGGATGGATGGATGGATGGATGGATGGATGGATGGATGGATGGATGGATGGATGGATGTATTGGTGAATCTGCCCAATGTCTCATATTCTGCAGATTCACCAATGACTCATATTGGGCAGAGTCGCCAATGATTAATATTGGGCAGATTCACCAATGTCTCTTATAGTGCAGATTCACCAATGACTCATATTGGGCAGATTCACCAATTTCTCATATAGGGCAGATTCACCAATGTCTCATATAGGGCAGATTCACCAATGTCTCAAATAGGGGAGATTCACCAATGTCTCTTATAGGGCAGATTCACCAATGTCTCTTGCAGGGCCTAGGCGGCGGCTCTGAGAACAAGCCAAGAACGTCTTACAGTCTGCCGATAAAGGTAGACATTGGAGACGTTGTAGTCAATGATGGCATGGTGGATGGAACTGAGCAGTGCGGGACTCATGGGGGTCTCCTGCCAGTTTTCGATGACGTTGTGCACACCTCTATCCGCCCCCAATGCACACAAACACAGACACACACAAAGCTTAACTCACTTGTAAACCCTTTAACCGACTTTCGATCACAGTTCATCTGTGTACGTGCCTACATAAAGTTAAACTCTAATATCGAAGTTAATCGGCGTACGTGCCAACAGAAAGTTAATCTGTAAATGCTTTAGCTGCATGCGGTACATTTCTCTATCTTTTGCTGCCTATATAAACATTAATCTGACCGGCGCTAAACAATGTTGCACATTTTGTCAGTCAATAACATTAAACATGACACCATTGACTCATAAAAAAAACAATTTTTCCCGGTTGGAATTTGGTGGGAGGGGTGGGAACACCTGGCTCGAGTGGTGGGGAGAGACGATGTTGTGTTTTCGCTCGAAGTGACGAACCAACCTGGCGTTATACTTCCCATTCTCTGCCCCCCCCCAACCGTTGGTGAGGTCAAAGACACATCATACGGACTATAGCTTGGCACTAGGGTTTTCTCTAAATTTTTCAAATTACGATCTCCTAGATTCACTACCNATATATAGATACATATATATATATATATATATTGAATTCTGGACTTATTTTCTTCAAGTCTTTCACTTACAATGCTATTACCTGATCTTGGATCTTGTAGTGTTGTATGTACATGTAAACGTTTCTAAGACATTTACATGTGATCTTGGATCTTTAATGTTGTATGTATATGAAAAAGTTTCTAAGACATATACATAATCCTTCCATTTTTAAGGTCGCTCTGACAGAGACGGATAAAAATGGCTACCTCTCGGTAAAAGCTATCACGGCTTTCCTGTCCATTGCTACCTACGCTTAGGTATTAACTATCATGGCTTACAAGCCCCTTAATAACTGGGAATAGGTACAAACTATCATGGCTTACAAGCCCCTTAATAACTGGGAATACGTACAAACTATTACAGCTTTCATGTCCCTTAGAAACTGGGAATAGGTACACATTATCACAGCTTTCCTGTCCATTGCTACCTGCGCCTACGTACAAACTATCGCAGTTTTCCTGCCTCTTACTGGCTTCGCCTAAGTACAAACTATCACAGCTTTCCTGTCCCTTAGTAGCAGGGCCTAGGTACAAGCTATTGAAGATATTCTGCCCCTTAGTAGCTGGGCCTCTTTTCAAACCATCACAGTTTTCTATCCCTTTCTAGCTGGGCCTTTTTACAAACTATCACAGCTTTCCTGTCCCTTGATAGCTGGGCCTATGTATAAACTATCACAGCTTCCCTGCTTCTTCTTGGCTCGGCCTAGCTACAAATGATCAAAGCTTTCGTGTCCCTTAGTGACTACGCCTCTTCCAAGTTTCCCTCGGGATGGCTTGAGCTAGACTGGGGGAGACTCACACCACTTTGCTCGAGGTGGTGTGCACGTGATCTGCCTCTGCGTGGCGTGGAAGACCAGTATAGGGCATGCTCCCTGAAGCCAAAAGATCACACTGTCCCTATCGGAGGACCCACTGAGCTAGGGGAGGGGGTGACGCAAAGCCCCCTTCCACTGGGAGGAAGATATTTTGCTCAAACCCCATACTCTTTTATTTATTTATTTATTTTGCAAAACGCATGACTTCTAACGCAACGGAAGGAAGCGCTAACATGATTACGTGTTGCCGGTAATGGGTATGAGGTAGTGGGCCAAAACCCTTGCCAATGATTAAAAAGACGTGGCCCTGAGAAAGCCACCCCTAGGCGACCGTTTCGTCCCGACATGTCCAGTCCGAACAGCTCCCAGAGCGGTGGGTCGAGGCAACGCAACGCCTCACCCGGAGAGGAAGTTAAAGCCGCTATGTCCGGTCCGAACAGCTTCCGGAAAAACGCGGGCTGAGGCAAGGCAACGCCTCCCCGGGGGGAGACAATTCTTAGGGAACCCATAACTTGGCTCAGGACTCCCGGGATGGTGGGAGTTAGTAAGCCAGCAACTACTCCCGGAGAGGAGGCAAAGCCGTCCCACACCAAGGAAAACGTACAGCTCCCGGGCGGTGGAGGTGGCAACGCAACGTCATCTCCTGGGAGGAAGCAAAGCTGTCCCACACTGGGAAAACGAACAGCCCCCGGGCGGTGGAGGTGGCAACGCAACGCCACCTCCGGGGAGGAAGTAAAGCTGTTCCAAACCCCATTTTGCTCGAGGCCGAGTTACATGGCCGGAGTCCCCAGGGACTACTGGGCCATGTTTCACGGCCAAAGGTCCTAAGAGATTGAATCTCGACCTTAGAGAATTGATCTTTAATAGTGACTACGCCTATGTACAATCTATCACAGCTTTCCTTCTCTTTAGAAGCTGAGCCTTGGAACAAACTATCACGGCTTTCCAGCTCATTAGTAGCGAGGCTAAGGTACAAAATATCACACATTTTCTGTCACGTTGTGGCTGATCCAAAGTAAAAAACTATCACAGATTTACCGTCCCTTAGTAACAGGGCTTCGTTACACGTTATAACAGATTTTCTGGTCTTTTAGTAGCTGGGCCTATATACAAACTTTCGCTAAGTAGCTGTACCTAGGTACAAAATATCACAGATTTCCTATCCCTTAGTAACTGGGTATAGCTACAAACTATCACAGATTTCTTGTCCCTTAGTTGCTGGGGCTAGATACAAACTATCACACCTTTCCTGCCCCTAGTAGCTAGGGCTTTTTACAAACTATCGCAGCTTTCCTTGTCCTCCTCACTTTATATGACTAGGTATTAACTATCACGGCTTTCCTGTCCCTTTGTAGCAAGGCCTAGGTACAAACTATTACAGCATTTCTTACTCTTTTTATTAACTACACCTAGGTATAAACTATCACAGATTTCCTGTCTTTTACTGGCTATGCCTATGTACAAACTTTTAAAGCTTTCCTGTCATTTAGTTGCTTCGCCTATGTACAATCCATCACAGCCTTCAGTCTCGTTAGTAGCTGGGCCTAGGTACTAACTTTAACAGCTTACCTGTTCCTTAATAACTGGGCCTAGGTACAAACTATCACAGCTTTCTTGTTCCTTAGTACCTGGGCCTAGGTACAATTTATCACAGATTTACTGTCCCTTAGTAGCTGGGCCTAGGTACAAACTATCACATCTTTCTTGTTCCTTAGTACCTGGATCTAGGTACAATTTATCACAGATTTACTGCCCCTTAGTGGCTGGATCTAGGTACAAACTATCACATCTTTCTTGTTCCTTAGTACCTGGATCTAGGTACAATTTATCACAGATTTAATGTCCCTTAGTGGCTGGATCTAGGTACAAACTATCACAGCCTCCCTGCTTCTTAGTGTCTCGGCCTAGGTACAAATATCACAGTTTTCCTGTCTACTAGTAGCTGGGCCTAGGTACAATCCAGCACAGCTCTCCTGCCTCTTAGTGGCTACGCCCAGGTACAACTATCACTGCTTTCCTGCCCTTTTCTGACTACCAATAGGTACAGTTTATAAGCTGTCATAGGACTAAACATTCAACATTTTGTTTGCTTCCCAATCCGTACGAATTTACCAGCGTGCTCTCCTAGAGTTCATTAAATCTAAATGATCACTAATCAAATCATTTGTTATGACTAAAGGAGTCCACTTATTTTAGTCAAAATAAACAATTTAATGTAGATTAATTGTGTTAAAATTTTTGTAGTTGAATAATGTTGACTTTATTCAATTATATGTTTATTTATGTGCTGAAAATATGTATGTGTTATTCAATCATAAAAACATTTCTATTTATTTTATCTTCTCATAGCGTTCCTGTATCATTACTGGTTTCACCTAGGCTCAAACTAGCGAAAATTCCATACCCAACTTTTACAGTCTATGACTATGTACAAACAATCAGAGCGTATCTGACTCTTTTCTGTCTACGCCTCGGTGCAATATTATTATATCTCCCTTGCCCCCCTCACAGGTTGCGCCTAGGTGCATGCTATCATTGCTCTCCATCCTCCTACTGGCTACGCCTAAGGACAAGCTGAGATAGCTTCCCTATCATCTACTTCCTACGCCTAAGGACCAGCTGAGATAGCTTCCCTATCATCTACTTCCTACGCCTAAGGACAAGCTGAGATAGCTTCCCTATCATCTACTTCCTACGCCTAAGGACAAGCTGAGATAGCTTCCCTATCATCTACTTCCTACGCCTAAGGACAAGCTGAGATAGCTTCCCTATCATCTACTTCCTACGCCTAAGGACAAGCTGAGATAGCTTCCCTATCATCTACTTCCTACGCCTAAGGACAAGCTGAGATAGCTTCCCTATCATCTACTTCCTACGCCTAAGGACAAGCTGAGATAGCTTCCCTATCATCTACTTCCTACGCCTAAGGACAAGCTGAGATAGCTTCCCTATCATCTACTTCCTACGCCGAAGGACAAGCTGAGATAGCTTCCCTATCATCTACTTCCTACGCTTAGGTACAAGCTCTCAAAGTTTCCTTTCCCCCTAATAGCTACGCCTAGACTCAAACAATCACTAATTTTCTGTTTCGGTTTAATCCTGAAGTGTCAAAGTGTCCTCTTTTTATAGCCATTTTCATTGTTTCTATAGAATAGTAGTTACTATCCTAGTGTCTCATTTGTATTTACTTAGTTTACATGTTTTAATAATTGTAAAGCGCTTAGAGCTTTATGATAAGCGCTATATAAAAATGCCTAAATAAATAAATAAATAAACAATCAAACCTTCCCTGCCGCCCCCTCCCCCAACTGCCGGCTTCGCAAAGGTACACGCCACCTGGAGCCCTGATGTTGGTCACCACGTTGCTATAAGTCACAGTGTTCTTGGCGTCATAAGGGTGGAGAGTTCATATATGTCATTGTTACTGTCATTCAAACATCAAAATTGCCGTCTCCAACTGTAATTCGAATGCAATAAGCGACAATGCTTAGAATAGAGTTTTGGTTTTTCGTTAAATGCCCTCTCCCCCCCCCCCTCCGTTCTTTTCCACCAAAAATATTTAATAAATTTTCTGATATCACCAACATTGTGTTAATATCCGAAGGAGATATTTTATAAGGCAAACTTAGTTTTAAGCTTTTTCATGAAAATGTTCTAAAATTAAATGTCTCAAAAAAACGAACGATATTGTGGTCAATTTCCGGAGGGAGAATCACACAATTGCAGATCTATACTAATAAAAGGCAAAGCCCTCACTAACTCACTCAGTGACTCATCACTAATTCTCCAACTTCCCATGGAGATAGAAGGCTGAAATTTAGTAGGCTTGTTCCTTACAGCTTACTTACAAAAGTTAAGTAGGTTTCATTTCGAAATTCTACTCGGAACGGTCACAACCGAGGGACCCAATTTTTGTTTCCTTATATGAGCTATATAAATAAAATTAACAACAAATACTCCTAAATGGATAGATGGATCTAGATGCCCCATTTCATTTTTTTCTTATATGAAGTATAATAATATCAATAGGCTTAATGTTGTGCTGTTCGTCCACCGAGGATCGACGAGGACCATCGAGTTGGTCCGGTGACTGATGACATGGGCGGCCTCAACATCACTCTCTCGTCCGGGCCCACCATAACCAGTGGCAAGACTCTACGACAAAACAACCGGGGATGGGTACGGTTGCATTTTTGCGCCTCACGGGATTCCAACTCCGGGTTTGAATTCAGAGCTTCCTTCTCTTAGATGAGTTGCCAAACAAGGTTAACGAGTCTCATCCACACGGGGTGATGCTTTTGCCTTTGGCTGGAATGGAACTCCAGACCATTAACTTGAGGTTGGGCCGTGGGACCAATTTCATTTTTCCTAATATAAGCTCTATAATTATCAATAGGGTTAAAAAAAACACTATAAATTCTTTGTGAATAGCTAGATCTAGGCCTACCTTTGTAGCAATACCCTTCTTAGGCCGTATTAAAAAATCGGTGGATTTAAAACTAATAATATCTGATCCATTTAGAGCCGATCTAGAATTTTCTAGAAACTTCGATAGTTTAAAAAACCTATATCTATGGCATTTTTAAACTAATTTAATAGGACAAATTTTGAATTTATAATTTATCTGAATGATTTTTATAGGGTCCCCCATCTCAAACATAGCTAAACGATACTTTATTAAATTGGCTACCACCGGGTGCCTATATCAATTTAAATGTACTATGGTTGTAGTAGTACAATTTAGTTGTATCATACTTTACATTCTAGAAAGATTACTTAGAAAACTGATTTTTTACACGTTTCATAGATGCTATTAAATTTAATCTAGAATGGTTCAGAATATTTTATATTTTTTTATGGGATTGTCTTTCTGGGACGGAATTAGTGAAGTCACCACCTGATGATATTGAACAACTTGTCCTTCTCTACAATCGGACTCTAATTTCTCTGTTGGACACATTTACCCCAGTGTCAAATAAACTTGTTAGTGTCAGATCTAATTCCCCCTTAACTCCCACAGTTCGGAAGGCCAAGCTTTTTAGGCGTGTAGCTGAGAAGCGTTGGAGAAGGAGTGGTCGTGTAGTTGACTATCGTTTCTGAAAGTACGCAACATGTATGCGCAAGAAATCAGGCATGCAAAGTCTGAGCATGTTCAATCTCTCCTTATGGCGGCAGGTACTGATTCTCGCAAGATGTTCTCTGTAGTGAATAACTTTCTTGGGAAGAAATCTGCACCCATTGTTTTGCCTGGCTTGAGACTCGAACAAGCTGCAGTTAAACTGAGTGATTTTTTCACTGAAAAATTGAAACAATCACAAGGAGCTTTGAAGAACGTTGTGATTTGTCTACGGTGGAGAGAGTCTTTGAAGGTAACCATCTGGTGGAATTTTCCCCAGTTTCCCATGAACAATTAAGAAATATAATCATGGCATCTAGACCTACATCTTCTATTGTTGACCCCATCCCAACCAAGATTGTTTTGGTCTCTCTGGAAGTCTTGCTTCCTGTACTGCTCAACATCGTGACTATTAGCCTTCAGTCTGCTACAGTCCCAAGTCTCTTCAAGACAGGCGGTCGTTAAGCTTCAGTCTGCTACAGTCCCACGTCTCTTCAAGACAGGCGGTCGTTAAGCCTTCAGTCTGCTACAGTCCCACGTCTCTTCAAGACAGGCGGTCGTTAAGCCTTCAGTCTGCTACAGTCTCAGGTCTCTTCAAGACAGGCGGTCGTTAAGCCTTCAGTCTGCTACAGTCCCACGTCTCTTCAAGACAGGCGGTCGTTAAGCCTTTATTCTGCTACAGTCCCACGTCTCTTCAAGACAGGCGGTCGTTTAGCCTTCAGTCTGCTACAGTCTCAGGTCTCTTCAAGACAGGCGGTCGTTTAGCCTTCAGTCTGCTACAGTCCCACGTCTCTTCAAGACAGGCGGTCGTTAAGCCTTCAGTCTGCCACAGTCCCACGTCTCTTCAAGACAGGCGGTCGTTAAGCCTTCAGTCTGCTACAGTCCCACGTCTCTTCAAGACAGCGTTCGTTAAGCCTTCAGTCTGCTACAGTCCCACGTCTCTTCAAGACAGGCGGTCGTTAAGCCTTCAGTCTGCCACAGTCCCTCGTCTCTTCAAGACAGTGGTAGTTAAGCCTTCAGTCTGCTACAGTCCCACGTCTCTTCAAGACAGTGGTCGTTAAGCCTTCAGTCTGCTACAGTCCCACGTCTCTTCAAGACAGGCGGTCGTTAAGCCTTCAGTCTGCTACAGTCACACATCTCTTCAAGACAGCGGTCGTTAAGCCTTTGCTTAAAAAAGTGGTCTGAACCCAAATGACTGCAAGAATTTTCGCCCCGTCTCCAGCCTGCCCTTTGTATCTAAGTTCTTGAGAGAGTTGTGTCACAGCAGCTTGTGCAGCATCTAAACACTTATGACTTACTTGACAAGTTTCAATCTGGATATCGACCTGGGCACAGCTGTGAGACAGCACTACTCCGTGTTATGAATGATGTTCTTTGTAGTGCTGACCGTGGCGATCTGACAATGTTGGTTCTGTTGGATCTCAGTGCTGCCTTTGATGTGATCGACCAAGAGCTTATTCTGTCAAGACTTCTGAATGTGGCAGGCATTACTGGAACTGCACGTCGCTGGTTTTATTCTTATCTGACTGACAGGACTCAGCGTATTGTGGTGAGGCGTGCATCTTCCATGGACACTTTCGTTATCTGTGGTGTGCCACAGGGCTCAGTTTTAGGACCTTTTCTGTTCTCCATGTACACTAGCCAGCTGGGCAAAATTATTGAAAGTCACGGTATATTCCGCAAAATATTTGCAGATGAAACAGAACTATACAAGTCTTTCCGCCCTGGTCCCTTGGAGTGTGCTACTGCTGTTCAGGCTGTCGAGGACTGCTGTCTTGCTGTGAAAGAATGGATGTCATCAAACAGAATAAAATTAAATGATGATAAGACTGAGGCAATTATTTGTGGTTCAGACGCCAATGTTCGGAAAGTTACCATTGCATCAATAAAAGTTGGTGAATCTGTCCTCGACTGTCAGAGACCTTGGCTTTTATATTGACAGTAAACTTAGTATGATTCCCCATATCAGTTCTGTTGTAAAGGCATGCTCCTGTCATCTGCGTGTCTTGGGTCAGCTGCGTCCTCAACTCAATAGGAGAACAGCCAATGCTGTAGCAGTAACTCTAATCCAGTCAAGATTAGATAACTGTAATAGCTGTTTGTGGGGTTTACCTCATAACCAAATTCAGAGACTCCAAAAGATACAAAATACTGCAGCACGCATTGTATCGCGGTTGAAAAAATCTGACCACATCACCCCAGTTCTTCGAGATCTCCATTGGGTTCCTGTGAGTGATGGCATTAATTACAAAATTCTGTCCCTGGCGTACATCTGCAGAGATGGCTCAGCACCGGAATATCTCAAGGAACTGATTTATAAACATGTATCTGTGAAGAGCCTGTGTGATCTTCATCACAGTACTTGCTGAGTCTTCCTAGTGTGGATAAACACTGAAAAATGCCATACGGAGTGCGCTCTTTTGAAGCGATAGCGCCAAAATTATGGAACAGTTTGCCTCAATCTTTGAGGGTAATTGTAAATTATAAAAAAAAAATCATTTAATAAACAATTAAAAACTTTTTAATTTAAATCGATTTCGGAGTCCAGAGCACAGTGAGCATGCTAAAGTAGCATCGATACCGGCGCGATATAAATATCAAATCAATCAATCAATCAAAAATTATAACTAAAAGATTATTCGAACAAAATCGCACTGAGCATGATCCCCTAAACAAACAGGATCCTAATAAGACCCATCGTTTACGCGATCCCATCGGCGAACAGGATACCATCGAGATTCTATCGGGTAACGGGATCAAACCGGGATCAGGATCCTATCAGGAATAGGAATAACATAGGAAAAGAGAGTCCCTAGGTAGAACGGAAACGCATACAGAACGGTATCCTAACAGGATATGTAGCCCACTGGGATCGATACACCGACGGTATTGGGATCCCAACGGGATCTTGATTCCCCCTGAATCCGGAGCCACAAGAAAATAGGCCAATCATCGACTGGGTGGTGTACCGTGATTACGACCACTTGGTGGACAGCTGTACTGTGAGTCATATTCTCTCCTCTGACCATGCAGCGGTGCTCACTACACTCAACGTAGTTCCCCCAAAGAACCCACCTGTCTACAGGACTGTGCGTGACATAAATGCTATAGACAGAGCAGCCTTCAAAGCCGGCATTAAGACAATGCTTCAAGGGCTAGGTGCTGAGCTCAGCGCTCAGCATCTGGACGATGGCCTCCGAGCACTTTTGGACGAGCACGCCCCTCCCATGGCGCGACGTGTCCCAACTGGTCGCTCGTCGCCATGGTATGCAGGCGTTAGTGACCAACTCCGAAGGCGTGCTGAAAGACGCTGGGTAAAGACTGGGCTGAGTGTCGACAGACATATCTTTTGGACAGCGAAGGAGGCGGTGGCAGAGATTGTACAGAAGGCAAAGGATGACTACTGGAGCCCAAAGGTCGAATCATGTGCATCAACCAATGCGCTGTTCAGCGCTAGTCACCGTCTTCTTGGCAACAGCAAGAATTTCACCCTCCCTAACGACATTGCACCAGAGCAACTCCCTGGTGCCTTTGCGGACTTTTTCATCACCAGGGTGCAAACGATCAGGGAGGAGCTAGACAATGCGACCCCTACACCTTCCTCACCGTTCTCGGAGGACATTAGTCAGACAGAATCATTTGATAGATTCCTGCCTGTGACTGAGGATGAGGTGAGGCGAGTCATCATCAGGTCTGCTCCCAAGCCATGTGCACTCGATCCGATCCCCATCCCACTGCTTGTAGAATGCCTTGACGTCCTCGTCCCAGCACTCACTTCGATCATAAATTCTTCGATTCTCTCTGGCATCTTCCTGCCCATTTTTAAACGGTTGATAGTCCTGCCACTCCTAAAAAAACCTCACTTGATCCAAACACACTCAAGAATTACCGCCCGTCAGCAACCTCTCCCTTCTCTCAAAAATCATAGAAAAACTCATACTCTCTCAGCTCTCTGACTATCTTCACTCTCGCAATCTCTATCCTTCCTCTCAGTCCGCCTACCGACATTGGTCATAGCACAGAAACAGCACTGGTCCGAGTCATGAGCGACCTCCTGCGCGCGATGGACGATGGCAAACTCTCTATTCTCACTCTGTTAGATCTCTCTGCTGAATTTGATACCATTGACAACCAGATTCTTCTTGACCGCCTTCATCTATCTTTCGGACTTACTGGCTCAGCTTTAAACTGGTTTCAATCATATCTTTCTGACAGAACTCAAACAGTCTCTATTTCCAACCGCTCTTCCAAACCTTCAGCCCTGTCTATTGGAGTTCCTCAAGGATCGGTCCTTGGGCCGGTCCTTTTCATCCTCTACACTAAACCTCTATCATCTCTCATTAGCCACCACTCAGTTTCCAGTCAATCCTTTGCTGATGACACTCAAATCAGTGACTCTTGCTTTCCTGATCAACTTGATGCCACAATCCTTCGCATACAGGAGTGCGTGGACGATGTAAAGCGTTGGATGACTTGCAACAAACTGAAGCTAAATGATGATAAAACGGAAATCCTTCTCATCCACTCTCAAAACAAACCTCTCCCTCCATTCGCTCCTTCTTCTATATCTATTGGCAACTCTGACATCACACTCTCTCCCTCTGCCAGAAACCTTGGAGTCACGCTTACGGACACCCTCTCCATGGACAAACATGTCACGAATATATGCAGATCAGCATATAACGAAATTAGAAAAATCAGCACCATTAGACACCTCCTCTCCTTTGATGCCACAAAAACTCTCGTCTCTTCACTCATTCTTTCAAAATTTGACTACTGTAACACTCTTCTCGCAGGCATTCCTCAACACCACATAGACAAACTTCAGAAGGCACAGAACTCAGCATGCAGACTCATTTTTAAATCAAAGAAACATGACCACATTCAACCACACATGCGGCAACTCCACTGGCTTCCAATATCCTCTCGCATCAAGTACAAGTCTGCCAATCTATGCTTCAACTCGTTCACTGACCCTCACTTTCCTGTCTATCTCTCTGAACTGTTGCTTCCTTACATCCCCACAAGACAACTACGCTCTTCCATTGAATATAGAACCCTCTCAATCCCAAGAACCAAAACTAAGACCATCGGTGAATGCTCCTTCTACTTCCATGGGCCCACGTTCTGGAACCAGCTGCCCTTCCATATCCATCATTGTGAAACCTCGTCCACTTTCAAAAAGTCCCTTAAAACCCATCTGTTTAGTCCCGCCTATCACCTGTGATGCACCCTCCTTGCCCTGCCTTATTTTCTGTCTCGCGTTGATCCTGTAGTATATGCCAAAACGTGCCAAAGTGTCCTCGTTTTATAGCCATTTTAATTGTTTCTATAGTATAGTAGTTACAATCCTAGTGTCTCTGGTTTTTTTTTTTTTTTTTTTTTTTTTTTTTTTTTTTTTTTTTTTTTTTTTTTTTTTTTTTTTTTTTTTTCCTATTTTTTTTTTTACTTAGTTTATATGTTTGTAATAATTGTAAAGCGCTTAGAGCTTTAAGGTAAGCGCTATATAAAAATGCCTTTATATTTAAATTTTTTTTGTTTTGTTTTTTCTTTTCTGTTTTTTTTTTTTTTTTTTTTTTTTTTTTTTCCTATTTTTTTTTTTTACTTAGTTTATATGTTTGTAATAATTGTAAAGCGCTTAGAGCTTTAAGGTAAGCGCTATATAAAAATGCCTAAATAAATAAATCCCATCGGGAATGGGCTAACACCGGGAAAATGGATTGCACCAAGATCGGGTTCCGAATGGGATTGGGGACTCATTAGAATTGGAGTTTTACCAGGATCGAGGTCTCAATGACAGACCCTACGGGATTATTTTCGCAAAGGAATGCATTGTATGGTCTCCGGAATATGCAGATACTTGATAATTTCTTACCTTTTTTCATTAAGAAAAAACCAAAAACTCTCCGCTGCGAAGCGCGGGTCTTTTGCTAGGCTCACAATAAATACTCAGAATTTAGAACAAGAAGAATCCTAAGCATACCTAGGTGTCATCATTAATAATAAGTTGAAACAGCATGAACACGGAAAAATTCATTGTAAAAAGTCAACCAAAGACTTTTCTATCTTTAAAAAGTGTACAATTTCTGCGTAAAAAAAAGACAAGTTATTATTGCATTCTACGGTGCAACAATTGGAAGCCTTGCAAAGTTCTCAGTATTACTTGATGGTGTGGGGATTCTTGGTCTGTCCTCGAACACCGATTTAATAGAGTTAAATTTAGTGATATTTCACATACTGAACACCCTTCACTTGAAGAAATGTATAAAGAAAAATGCTGTTGTAAAACTATTAAAATTTTCCCCATTTCATAAGATCATCTGGATCAGGGCAAATTCATCTGTGCGAGTTTACCAGCGTGCTCCTCCAGCGATTACTAAATATATATAACTAAATAAGTCATTATTGTCACTAGAGAAGCTTATTGGTGGCTAATCTCTACGCTAGATAAATACTTTAGATGTCTTGTGTTTCAATTGTTTTAATTATAAAATAGTGTCTTGGCTGAAAATTTGCATTATTTGTATGCGGAAAATAAGTATCTACAATGTAATCAAAATATTTACATTTATTTGTATTCATAAAGAGTCGTATCTTACCTTCATTGTATCCTGCATTTCTCTTCTAGTAGTTCTGGTTCTGGTAATGTTTCGTTGCTGCATCCATGTACTGGCATTATTGCAACGGTTGGGGGTATGATGTTGCTTTTCTAACAGCTCCTAGCTGGTGCCAGGGCAGCCTTGAAGCTTTCGACTAATGTCGAGTTCACAGTGTTCAGAGTTCAGGTTGTTCCATGCTATTATTGTGCGTGGAAAGAAAGATTATTGATATTGCACTGTGTTGCACTGAGGCACTTTGAAGCATTTGCTATTGCTTCTGGTGTAATTGTTTATGGAAATGTCAGTGATGAAGTCCGTGTTCAGTGATCGTTTTGCTCTGATCAGTCTACCCGGCTTCTGTGGGGCTAGGTACGTGCCTGTTGGGATGGCCAGCACCAGTCCCATGATCACTTTATATAAGAATGTCAGTCGAAGTCCCTCTCGTCTGTCTTAATGGGAGGATGTCAAATCTTTTTAAGAGGCCAGTGACGAAGCCAGGAGTTGTGGATTTGTAGTCGCGAGCGATAAAACGCACCGCGTTTCCTTGAATTCGCTCCATCGTATCCACGTCTTGCTTAAGGTGTGGGTCCCAGATGATCGAACCATATTCCAGTAGTGGACGGACGAGTGCAAGATAGGCATTCCGTTTGCAGGAAGTTGAGCAGTGGCGCAGATTTCTTCGGATGAAACCTAGGGTGGAGTTGGCTTTTTTTTTTTAATTTTGTTTATATGAGGGGGTGACCATTTCAGGTTATTGGAGAAGAGAATTCCAAGGTATGGACTGTTGAATACTTGTTGGAGAATTGTCTCGTTTGGTGAGTAAATATGAGTTGATGTTTTTTTTCCTTGAGATTGCCATAGTGTAGCATTTGGTTTCATTAAATTTCATGCCCCATTTTTTCTCCCAATTCATAAAGCTCTTCAAATCTGTTTGGAGGTGGTTGTGGTCATCGTTGCTGTTTATCTCTCTGTAGATAAGACAGTCGTCAGCAAACAGCCGCACTTTTTCAAAAGGGCTTGAAAAATGGCTTATATTGTGCATGGAGAAACATTGGTAAGATTTTTTTTAAAAATCCAGATGCTTTATTTCCTTAAATCATTCCTTTGCAACCGTTAATTCAATACATTTAGCAATTATTTTTTTAATGAAAAAAGCATCTCGAGGCTGATGTCTTTGAGGCCAATAGACGCAAATGTGTCTTTGAGGGCAGCACTTAGAAAAGCAGTCGTGTCTTTAAAAAAACGGTGTCAAATAAGATCTAAACGTGAATCACGCCCCTGACTTTTGATAGCCAATTACTTGAATTACCTTTACTAAAAAGACTCAATCGTTTTCAAAATTATACTGTTCTAATCTGAACACATGTGTCATGCCGTTGTGGTGAAACCTGTCTTGATGGGATAGCATCTAAACTGGACACGCCTGATTTTGAATCTGAACTTAATGTCCTTGTTTGTGAGGATGAGCTAATATCGTTCAGGTGCCCTGTACTCATTGTACTGGAAGTTGGTGGTGGCGAAACCACGGTAGGGATTGAATCCTCTGTGGTTTGATGGGCTTCTTCCATTGGATCACTTTCATTTTTTAATAAAATTTCAGATTTCTCAAAAACATTCAGAAGTTCTCCCTTAGAATTAAAAACGTGTGTCTTTGTTTTTAGTGTTACTGTGTGGGTCATGATAACGGTTCTTCTCTCAACATCTGGGCAAACTGCCAGTTGTTTTGGTGCAACACTAACAGAACCATCCTGTAAAACAATGTCAGAAAAATTAACTGTTGATCTCTTCCTAATATTTCGAAGGTCAATATGACCAGCTGTATTAGTCACACTTTCGGGTTGAAGTTTAAGAATCGTATTTGCGTCTGAGTTTGTGGATCGCACATTCGCAGATTTAGTTCCAACAACAGTAGGGCTAAACTGACCAGGCTCTCTTACATATGTTGACGCATGCTGACCAGCAGTCGGCTGGTCGTGAGCAGCATCATGGCCAAATGGCATCTTGGATTTCCCTTTTGAGCGTCGCCTTTTGGGGTGTTGTGGTTGTCCATTCCTTTGAGAAATGTAATTTTTCTTGGCACAGCATACCTGCTCTGTGTGACCTCTACGACTACACTAACGACATAACACATCCGTGCGTGTGGGTTGTCGCTTGCGCTTATGTCGTCGCTGATGTGTAGGTGCTAGTGTAGACTTGGTAAAACGGACGTCGCAGTCCCTTTCAGGCGATGGAGGGTTATACCTTTCTGCCCTGGCTGCCACTTGATGGTCAATACGAGCCATAAGTTGTGTTGTCAGCTGGGTCAGGTAAGGTGACGGTGATGCTGAGAGCTGGGCGGTGGCGACATCAGAAATGTACTCACGCATCCACCGTTGTGCTTCCCTACGGACGTCATCAAATGAGCGGCTAGTGTGTAGCCTTGCGTAGGCCTTGACATCTCTGCGTAGTGTGGGTGGTTGGAGACCTTGGATGAATACGTCACGCAGTATGTCTTCTGGGAGAATGCCAGGTCGTGCAGAATTAGCTAACATGAAGATGTTGCGCAATTCTTTCGCATAGTCCTCGACAGTTTCCCCAAGGTATTGTTGTCTACGGTAGAATGCGGCCGCTAGAGTTGTGACGTCACGATGATCACCCCAGTTCTGCAAAATCAAGTGCAGTAGTTTATCTGGAGTGTCTATCGTAGCAACAGCTTGGTCCAAAATGTCCTGACGAGCACGTCCCTCCAGGGCACCTATTATCCAGATGACCGCTGAGGTTGCGGGCATCGGCTGAAGTTGCAGGAATAACCTTACTTCCTTCACAAACTGCTCTGCATTGCACTCGCCATTAAATTTAGACAGCTTGGGTGGACTGTTGGCTAGGTGAAACTGTTCTACTGCACTTTTCTCCATCGGTCGGTCTAAGTGTGTTCTGTCTATGATTGTGTTACCTTTTCTTTAAAACTGTCCTCAAAGAATCCTGCCGACGACGCCAAAACTGTAGCCGAGTGGATGACGTAGCTTACAGTTTAAATGAAATCACAATAAAACAATCAGGTCTGAGAACTATAGCTTTTAATGTAAAAGGTACAATGCGTTGACAGAGCCGACAGGAAAATCTCTCACTTGACCGCTGAGGTTGCGGGCATCGGCTGAAGTTGCAGGAATAACCTTACTTCCTTCACAAACTGCTCTGCATTGCACTCGCCATTAAATTTAGACAGCTTGGGTGGACTGTTGGCTAGGTGAAACTGTTCTACTGCACTTTTCTCCAACGGTCGGTCTATGTGTGTTCTGTCTATGATTGTGTTACCTTTTCTTTAAAACTGTCCTCAAAGAATCCTGCCGACAACGCAACGACCCGACGCATCCGTTCCACTCCACACTCTCAAAGATGTACACACCTCAAGTCCCAGTTCGCCACCCCTCCCACACACACACACAGTCACAGGGAACCCGAGTCCGAGCTGACCATTGGTCAACCCCGGGGCAGGGATGGTTATTCCCGCGTGTAAATAATCTACATAAAATTTAAGGCCAGTACACGGCTGAGTGTTACTTTAAATGACCATGGATGTGTCCGTGTTTTGGGTTACCCATAGCAGTCACACTATGACTATGAGAGTGGATTCTCTTATTCCTATCTGTTCCATACCGCCGCATATACTATGTTACCTAAAAGCAGTTGCAAATAGTGGCACATTGACACACTCTCTTCGTGCTAACTTAATTGTTGACGGTCGTCTGCAGGGGAAAGATTGTGTGTTAAAACTGTCCCCCTATTTCTTATGTCTAATTAGCGTCATTTGACACAATCAAAATCCTTTCAAACTAGCTTCAAATCTACGCCAAATGTGTGAATGAACGCAGTATTTTCTGTGTGGCTTCTTTTTTTTTTTAGATTTTGATCAAACTTTGAACACATTCTAAGTTTTTATACGCAATAACGAATCAAAGTATCAAAGCATTACTTTTTTCATGTCACATTACTATTACAGCTGATTTATCAAAAATGGCAGCCTTTCAAGTAAAGTGCACTACTAATAAATTACGAAGTGGCTATTCGCACCCGGGTATCAAAAGTGAGAGGTTGGGATTAAAAAAAACTATTTAAAATACTATTGTTGGGTTCATAAGACATAATGGGGTATCAAATGAAAGATAATTGAATGGGCTATATGTTTGTAAACTTTCTTCTTCAGTATAACTAAAATAAACTACCACAAATGAATGGGATTTAGTCTAAAGGGACACGGGTCCGAATAGTGGTTATGCTAATAGTATATATCAATAATATTTTCATAATAAGTTATTAATTTATACACAAGGACACTTTAAAATTATAATCACTTTGAATTTTGCACCCAGTTGCTTAAGTAAAAAAATGTTAAGTTCTCATAAATAAATGAATGGCATTTCTATAAATATCACAATAAAATCTTACTGTTTTCCTTTGCTACCAATTGTATTACCAATTGTATTACCAATTGTATTACCAATTGTATATAATCATAAAATAACTAAAATTGAAATAACTATATTTCTGCTAAAAAATATACATAATGTTAAGTAAAAAAAAAAAATGATTGCAACTTTGAGGATGAATGTTTGTCATTATTATAATTTATAATTGAAAACCTATGATAGAAATCTGAGAGGCTTTTTTAATAAGTCAAACTCTTTCCACCAAAAGGTTAAATAAATGAGAAAATTCCAGGTTTCAATTATCTTATTAAAATTATAAGCATTATTGATCAAGCAACATATATTTGATGTATGATACCTGTGAAATATAAACCTATATACTTTAAAATGAGTGGTTGTTTGATCATAGCTTTATAACTGATGTATTTTACAAATATTTTTATGTGTAATAAATTCATAAATTATTAAACATCAAAATCGCCTAACTTGAAAGAAAATGAAATGACAGGATCTTTATAGGCAAAGATGATTATGACATCCTTCCTGTTTTAAAATATGCACAGACTAATACTAATGGTAGTGCTTACTGATAACTTCATTCAACACTGCTTATTTTTAATAAAATATTTACAATTTTGTTTCTGAGTTCTTGTGAATTCTGCTATGGGACTTATATGTTTTAAATTATTATTAAAAGGAGATTACTACGCCATAAAATATTATCCTTCATAGTTTAGAACAGAATGTAATTTAGGTTAGAGTACCAGTGAATATATAAAAGTATTATATAATATATATAATTTTTTTAAAATTTAATGCTGTGTACTACAAATTTTAATGCATAATTCAGAAATGATTTATATAGACTTGACAAAAAATTTACCTGGTAATAAAGATTGGATAGAGCTGGCGAAGATGTCTAGAGATTAGAGGGCTTAGAAATATACTATTTAATGGCCTATGCTCCCTTAGACTACTGCATTTTCTCCTTTCCAACTATCTCAAAACTGTTTACACAGCATTTCAAATTCCTATTTAAATGAGTTAAAAAAATATATTGATTATTTTTATTTTCTTAATTGACTTTAATTTATGAGTGTGGAGCAGAACTTTACTATACCTGTACAATGTACAATGTTAAAGTATCCTTCAGAAATGTAAGCTATGCATTGTGATTCTGTCTCAGTTAAAGGGTGACTATTTAAATCTGTATTATATTTTAAGTCAAGCGCTTCTACATTCTGAGGTCTATAATATTACTCTAATAGAACAATACTAAGATTTTTTTGTTTTTATGTGGTAATTATTAAAAATTAGACCTAAGGGGTCGCCACAGAAAAATAATTTAATAATTGACCTAAAGAAAATTTAATAATAAAACATTTGAACTCATTAATTTCAATAAGTGGGCATTCATTGGCTATAATAGCATTGAATGGGGGTGGGTGGGTGTGATTAAGGATAATTACGTTTCTAATTGATTTTTATTTCTAATCAGGGATTCAGAACTCTTTGATCTGGAGCAATATTCTCTTTGCCTGGAGCTCGAGCTGGTACAATTTCTGAATGATCCGAGATCCAATTTTTAAAAGTTAATGAACACATAAAAATATTAAAAGTATAATTTGCACTTTTAAAAACTTAATTTATGAAATTGGACGCCATGTTTTTATTCTACAGCTATATTGCCCGACTCCTCTACCAGCTATGATTCAACATTTCCCTACCCTTCTACCAGCTATTTTCAATACTGCCCGACTCTTTCTAATGCCTAGTTAATTATATTTAGATGGGTAAATAACAATAAACATATTTCTTAAAACACTCAACATCTCTTCAACCCTTTTATCATTTTGTTGGAGCGGAGCTGGAGCTGGAAAAAATATTGTCTTCAGCGGACCATCTAGTCGAACATGATCATCCCTCAATTTGGCGGCGTCATTCAATGGTTTCAACGTCGAAGAAGAAGCTACAGTCAGAACCAATATTTTGCACAACGCTGTTGGTGGCAGACCAGTGGGGGAAAATGTACGTAGGCGCAAGGTCTTCAAAATTTGTGTTGCTGCCAGGCCAAAAAAACGCAAGAGCAGACTTTCTTCGTGAAGTGGGCTGGAACATTCACCTAAATCATGAGGATTAATAAAGACCTTTGAAAAAAAATTCCCGATCCACGCATATTAAGTTCTTAGCTTAACCCACGTAGTTGTCATTTTTAAATTAAAATACTAAAGTCTCTGTAAAACAATTATATAGACTGAATAAGTTGCTGCTATTACCACACAACTTACTTAAATTTTGTATTTTCTATAAAATAAAATATTTATTTACGTTGTGTTTGTAATATTATGTACATGAATGTGAGTTTATAATAACTAACTAAAAATAATACAGAAAAAAAAAATTATGACTTTTTTTTCTCCTGTAACTATTATTTCCTGCAGTCAATAAATCTCAATGCCTTGATTTAATGAAACGTTTACAGCTTTCAAAACGAAACTCGAACCAATGAGTGCAGAGTTAGAGAAGACCTCTGCCCCATTTCCACATTTGAACACAGATAGTAATGAAAGTGAGCTCTAAGTCCATGACAATATCATTGGTGCGATGAAACATAACGTGTATCAGTTCTTAGGGATGAAATTTCTAATTATTTTCTGACCTACAAAAATTGTAAATATAATTATATTTCTTTATTAAAAACCAATTCGTACACTCCATTAGTGATCTCCGTTAAGGGGACAATTTAAGTCAAGAGCTGTCTATTGATCTGATAAGTGGTGGGGGGGTGCAAAACATGTTTCTTTTGAAATGTCAACATTTAATTGGATTCCTTTGGCTTCATACTGTGCTTTACTACCAATCTACACATACTTTCTCTGGCTTCATACAGTGCTTAACTACCAATCTGCACATACTTTCTCTGGCTTCATACAGTGCTTAACTACCAATCTGCACATACTTTCTCTGGCTTCATACAGTGTTTAACTACCAATCTGCACATACTTTCTCTGGCTTCATACAGTGCTTTACTACCAATCTACACATACTTTCTCTGGCTTCATACAGTGCTTTACTACCAATCTACACATACTTTCTCTGGCTTCATATAGTGCTCATTAAGTGGTTCTCAAACGTCATTTATCCTCTCATTTTGACTCTGTCGGAGAGCAAGGGGGGGGGGGATACATTTAAATAAAATGCTTGGAAACTTTTGCTTTTTTGTTTCTTTCCATGTATTTTTGATTCTGGAATTCAAATGACATTAAAATAGTGGCACGAAAATATACAATTTTATAATTGGAATCTTAAAATCTTGAGCATAATATGAATGTTACCCAAACCCTCTCACACTTCTTTCTTTTTAAAAATTGCAAGTTTGTAAAGTTAGACCCTGGAGCAGAGGTGTTGGTACAGTCAGACATTGGAGCAGAGATGTTGGTACAGTCAGACATTGGAGCAGAGAAATTTGTACAGTCAGACACTAGCGCAGAGGTGTTGGTACAATCAGAAACAACAGCAAAGGTGTCGGTACAGTCAGACATTGGATCAGATATTTTTGTACAGTCAGACAATGGAGCAGAGGTGTTGGCACAGTCAGACATTGGAGCAGAGGTGTTGGTACAGTCAGACAATGGAGTAGAGGTGTTGGTACGGTCTGACACTAGAGTATAGGTATTTGTACAGCCAGACACTGGAGCAGAGGTGTTGGTACAGTCAGACAATGGAGCAGAGGTGTTGGTACAGTCAGACAATGGAGCAGAGGTGTTGGTATGGTCTGACACTAGGGTATAGGTATTTGTACAGTCAGACCTTGGAACAGAGATGTTTGTACATTTAGACCTTGTTGGTACAATCAGAATCTAGAGCAGAGGTGCTGTTACAGTCTGACACTAAAGCTGAAGTGTTTGTACAGTCAGACCTTGGAGCAGAGATGTTTGTAAAGGCATACATTGGAACAAAAGGGTTTGTACAGTCAGACACTTGAGCAGAGGTGTTTGCACATTAATTGGAGGAAAAGTGTATATTCTTTTTTTCTTTAACGACAAATAATGCTTTAAAAATATTTCACCGTAGAAGTCACTAGAAGGACGACGCATCATCGGTATGAGCCCGCATCATCGATTGAGCTAAACTACAACCCCGAGTCGTAAATTTCAGCATTCTCCAACTTTAGAAGATTCTGCCCGGAAATGAGTATTTGCTGTGGATATTCACAGCTATTCTCAGTGCAAATTTAACAAATGTATCAAGAAGTTTCCTTGGTGCTTGTCCTATGTCATCACGACCGCTACCCAAATCAGCTTTGTATTTTGAGCATGGTATCCATTCATAGTGGATAGCTGCTGTTTGTGAAGTTTGTGCTGTAAGGCTTGGCATTATGCTAAATGTAAAGACTGAAATGGGCAGGATCTGTTTGACCACGGAGTGACGGCCATCGTTACAAGGCCTAGTTTTATGACGTCACTTCCGTTTACGATTTCTTCGCCGGTCCTCGATGGTTCAGTCTTACAGCGAGGACTTGACGATACCGCTGAGGGTGATCTGCCCAAGGACACACTCCGTGACCGAAACTGGATTTGTTCATGAATGACGTAATTTTTTTCTTCCTTGTGATGACTGGGAAAACCTCGTTTAGCGTTTTTAAACACCGGAAGTCGTCCATCTTGTAAATCAGTACACAAGACTGTCGGATCTGGGACAAAATGGTGTCGCCTTGACCAGATTGATTCGGCGACGTGCCTTGAACTCGGTGAAACCGGGCTAGGGTTGGCCTTTGTAAATTGCTGCGATGCTTCCGGAGGGAGTGCTTGGACAGTCTTTGGGTTGTATTCAATTAAGTCGGATGTTTGCTTACTGAAAGAAAAGGCGACGTGCTCAGAACCGACCGTCGACCTGGCAGGAGCGGCGGAAGACGTCGCTGGGGGCGGCGCTCGTTGGTTTAACACCTGGATGACGTGATTTGTGAGCTCTTGGTGACGTAATCTGTAGTCTCGCCCTCGCATATCGTAAGGGGTCTGGTTACAGGACTGGGAAATAACTGGATGGCTCTCATAATATGGCGATATAGTGTCCAGTTGTGGTAGGATGGACATCGATTTTTGTGCTTCCGGTTTTAAGATTTGAGATTTCGGTTCTGTTAAATATATATATTAAAATCTAGTTTATTTCATTTTAATAAATAACATTAACAATTTTTTAAATTATCTCTATTGTATAAAAAATATAAAACTTTAACTAAATCACTTGTACATTTGGTGACTCTCTTCATTTCTGTAGTCCAGGAATATTTTTCTTCTTATCAGTGAATACTTTTCAGCCTTAATTGCTTAGCAATGGTAAAAGGAAAGTGAGATATAGGGTATAATCGTCACCTCAATTTTTTTAAAGTTTTATTTAAGGCTGAGAACAGCAATACCGATATGTGGCATATATAAGATGTACTTTGAATGGTATAGCCATCCCAAAATTTCAAAATTAAAGACTAATAAGACGTACACTCTTATAATTATTCATAAGGAACCCACCCATGTCAAAGGCGTCTTCATAGAGGCTCTCGCTGTAGCATCGCTTCCTCGTGTTTGAACCGTTACCTTGATACATCCCTGACAAGAGCGGCAGTCCAGGGAGATAACCCAATCCTGTGTTGTAGGAAATGATATTTGGGTAACTGCCCATGATTGCTTCGTATGGTACCCTAGAATAGGAGGGAAGATGGAAGAGTGAGCTAGTTATTTAAATTTGAGTGAATTTTTGTTCTGTGCTTCTACAGTCATTTCCTAGAATGGTATGCGGTCAATGGATTTCTGCTGACTGATCATCTTTCTGTGGTTCTACAGCTCACCCCTAGAATAGCATGCGGTCAATGGATGTCTGCTGGTCATCTTGATTTAAGCTTAAGAGGGAAATTATCTGAGACTTAAATCAGTCCTAGAAAACCACAAACTGCTTATCATGCAGCACAGCAAACAGCAGAATATATAGCACAACTAGGTAGTACAACAACCATTACAACAAGGGTATTACAAACAATACAACAAACCTATCGAACATACAGTACTCACCTTGTCTTCCCAGATTCCCGGAAGCCTTTAGCAAACGGGTTGCTGGCAATCTTAAGTGTTGTGATCTGATGAGAAACAATAACGTTTGGAAATTTAAACAAACCAATGAACAGTGGAACAGGTTTAAAAGCAGGTTATTAATAGCATGGCAATCCTTCATTTAACATGGGGGATAAGTCTAGATTAAAGAGGTTTTATCCAAATTATGACAAACAACATAACTAGAAACAAACATATTTTTCATAAGGCGCCATCGACATTTTGGATGATACAGCTGAACAGCAACGATGATTAATAAGATATGAGTAAAACTCCCCCACTCCGACCCAAAAGAAGACAAAAATATTGAGTATCCAAAGGACAAATAATATAAACATCAAAAAACATTTAATTATTTCAGAAGTTATGTTGTTAGGTTGACCTTATATGAGAAGTAGACAGTTATATGTGTCCTGAATCTATGTGAGATGTGTGGTTATCTAGGACTATCACGGCATTTTAATGTTCGCAGTTATCCCGTGCCTAGATTAAACACGGAGACCCTGGGGTACTCGATGTCTGAGTTAACCTGCAGTTCTAGATTCTTTGCTGTTTTAGTGATGCAGGACACACCGGGGAACAGTAACGACAGCGTCACGTGTTGGTCACCGGATGGACACTGACCGAAGCACGCATGACCAGGCGGGGGGTGGGGGTGGGGGTGGGGGTAAGAACCCAGCACACAGCGCCATGCCACTGTTCGGTATCGGGGGGTGTGTACATGTTCAAGGGTATGGCCCACGGCCATCAAAGGGACACTCCAAGCGTGTGTTACCTAATTACAGTTAAGTGGCCCCTTGCCACACACACACAAACACACACAAACACACACATATAATTATATAGTCCAGTCATTATTTATCCATTACCCGATGCCACACACACATACATAATATATATATATTTATTTATTTATTTATTCATGTAGTTATTTCTTTCTTATAGCCGTTTGAAATGTGAGTAAACTTTGACAATCATAGGCAGGCATTGATGCACTTACGCTTCACTTGAGGAATCACTTCTAAAAGCTAAATTTATTTAATTTTAAACAAGAGACAGATGCGACTTTAATAACAGAGAAAAACTTGTTATGATTGGTGTATATCGTCATAAGACAACACCAGTTAACTGGTAGAACGTCATGCGATGGTGGGAGTAGCAAGATAAGGAAATGACATACTCCCCACCAGGACCGTGGTAAGAAAAGGTGAGCCCCCTTCCTCACTTAACATTCCTATATAAAGTGGTCACGGGGTAGTGCCGACCATCTCCGCTAACAGGTATCTCACCCACAGAAGCCAGGTCGCTTAATCATAGCCAATCGAACATTGAATACTGACTTGACCTCTGACAACTCCATGAGCAGTTACATCCGTAACAATAATAAATGATTCACAGTGCCTCGGTGTAACACGGTTCAATATAAACAATCATTCTTCCCACGAACAATAATCGCTTGGAACCAAGTGGACAATGCCACCGTTGGCTCGACATCAATCGAGAGTTTCAAGGCTGCCCTGGCATCCGCTACATGGATGCAGCAACGTACCCTACCAGAACCGGAACCCGTTTCATCAATAATTAATGTAAATATAGGCGCATGCCCTAAAGATAAAATCATGATGCCCCTGATAGTGCCCCGTGGAGGCTGGTGTCGGTGGCGGTCACTCCCTGCTCCCCAACCCCTCCCGTCACAAGGCCCCACTCGCGGGCGTCCCCTAAAAACCAACCTGACCATTGCTTGCGTGTAAAAATAATCTACTATTAAGACATATCTTCACTTACTTGTAAAACTCCAGCCCCCGAGCGTGTCAAAGTCACACCATGTCAAAGGTGACACAGATTATCTTTTCATCACCGGCGATAAACGACCGGGTGATACAAGATTAAAAGCAGGCGATCAGACGTTACCGGTATCAGTGACGGCTCCATCGAAAAAGGCGATCGGGGGTGTTATCGGGGTCGTCTGGTGATACGCAGCTCGGGGCTTCTGTCAACATGGGAGCTGGATTTGGCTCAACACCATTTGTGACACATGTTTTGAAGTTGGCCCGTTAGTCTTAACAGCTCGGAATGGTTTTGATGTTTGGGAGACGTATGTGAAAATTAACTTTTTTAAAAAAGTCATAATATACAGACAAAGAGTATGAGCATTGAATTTTCGTTTCATATTTGTATGTGTAACTATATGGATTCTGACCCAACCTTTTTTTTTAAGAGAAAAGAAAAAAAAAAGTTTTAAACATTTTAAACATTACGCAAATGTTTGCGTACTGTTGTATACATCTCGATGTCGTTTCCGGTTCGATTTGCTGTTGCTGTTGTTGTTGTGTTGTTTATGTTTAATTCTAATAAATAAAAATTTTGACGTAAGCAATTTTTTTTTTAAAATGAACAATTGTTGAAATCTTGGCTTATGTTTTGAAGGATTTATCGTTTACTGGATAAGAATATATTTTACCATGTAACTATCCAGCAAATTAACTAATTTCTGCTGGTGAAATCCTAACAGGGAAGCTTTTATTACAGTTATTAAGTATTATTGGGTGTAGGGGGGAGAGACTTCGATCAATTTAGAAGAAAAAACAACAGGAAATAATGAACACAAGGTAAGTGAAAACCTGCAGGAAAAATCGACTTCATAAATTTAGAACGAGTTACCCCTAACTTCGTGTTCCTTATTTGCTTTCTGTACGAAATCTAATTATGTGTATGCAAAGATTGTAACTAAACAAAGAAGAATATAACTAATATTCAATTAATTATTTTTGAACATGCACTCCGCCGTATTCCTTGAATGGTTTGTTGTTGTTGTTGTTTTGGTTTTGTTTTGTTTCTCAATTTCTAAATAAATTCCGAGAAATGCACATTTTGCCCTGATGACCAGAGTGCAACGGGAGGTTAGTGCCGTTTACTTTAACGAGTGTTGCCATTCGCGCCCCACCTCCCAGCGGCCATCAGTGATAAATGCATATTAAACGTCTCATCTTTAAAAAATATATATATATATATATATAAATGGAACCGAAATTGATTCCCACGGGGAAGATTTGCCTTAAGTGCAACACATTTAAAGCAACGTCCCCTTTAAGCTGCGCGGCCGCGAAGCAATCTCACAGACGCCGCGCAGCAGTTTTGAGTATCCGCGCAGCAAATTTCCAATAAGTGTATGTTTGTGGGCTGTAAGATTTTGCACACAAAAAAAAATAAAAAAAATTGAATGCTGTTAAACTTTACACACAACTGTGTGATTTTGAACACGAACAAACAAACCTTAGAGGGAACATTGATTTAAAGTCATTCAACCTTCTCCCTTTGTAACGTCCACTTGTGGTGTATGTTAGATTCTGTCACCGTCCGGAACAAGATCGTTCGAATTGGCGTTATAGGAACTAACGGGAATGTGGACCCATAAAACTGATTCGTGACTCAGGCCGGTTTTAAGAGGGAAAACCTTACGTTCCATTCTACATTTATTTAAATAAATCCTACAGAAATTTGTTAAATTTTAATACAAAGCTACTGTGTTGGGTTTTTATTTTTAACTCAATCGGAATATACCTGCACCTAACCGAGACACCGAGGAATCCTTCACTTGACCTTTTGGAACGATAAGATCATGTTTATTGACGTTGATATCAGAAAGCCTCTTCTAGAACGCGCTGGCTTTTTTTTTGTTGGTTTGTTTTTTTGTGGTTGTTTTGTTGTTGTTGTTTTTTTTTTGTTTCTATTGTGTCCAACCCATATTTCCAAAAATAAGCTTAGCATATTATCTTTAGATATATAAATTTTTTTCTTTGTTTTTCTGTTTTTTTTTTAAATATTCATATAAAGCCAAAGGTTACAAAGGAGGTGGTGCAAGATCAGTGAGGACACGCCTTCGGGTAATCACACCATATCCACGTCTACGGGTCAATGGTGTGATTATGTCTACGGGTCAATGGCGCGATTAGGTCTACGAGTCAATGTCGCGATTACGTCTACGGGTCAATGGCGTGATTACGTCTACTGGTCAATGGCGGGATTATGTCAACGGGTCAATGGCGTGATTATGTCTACGGGTCAATGGCAAGATTATGTCTACGGGTCAATGGCGTGATTAAGTCTACGGGTCAATGGCGTGATTACGCCTACGGGTCAATGGCGTGATTATGTCTACGGGTCAATGGCGTGATTATGTCTACGGGTCAATGGCGTGATTATTTCTACGGTTCAATGGCGTGATTATGTCTACGGTTCAATGGCGTGATTATGACCCGTAGACGTAATCGCGCCATTGAACCGTAGTCATGTTCACGCCATTGCCCCGAGTGTCTGTTTGTCTTAAATTAAACAACATTAAAACAGCGATCTACGCGGAAATGTGCAGACAAAATAGTTGTGGCCAATCGTTTTATCAGCACAAGGCCGCGGAGAGACTGTGGGAATACAACGAGATTGTCTAATCTGGAGAGGTCCTCGTGTATCTAAAAATAATTGTGCATATGGTGTGATTACCCGAAGGCGTGTCCTCACTGGTCTAGCACCACCTCTTTTGTAACCTTTGGCTTTATTTTTTAATAATAAAATACGCCACCAAACATCGAATGCAGCCCCCAGACTGTTAAGCAGACCTGGTCAACAATTTCCATTACACTTTTGTACTAATTGCATCTTTTTGTACCAACATTTTTTGGGGGTTAAAGTCACAATTTTTGGCTACACGGTAACGGACACTATTAAAGGCTCTGTCATCAACCAGCTCCACCCCTGCGTGCGTTCTGAAACAAAAACTAAGTCATGAATTTTGCCTATTTTCATTCCTTGTTTTAGAGCCGAAAATCTTTAACAACCATATTTCCTGAATTGTTTCATAAGTCAATGAAAATCATGCAATCTTGTCCCAGAATTGCTTTATAAGTCAATGGAAGACACGAAGTCTTGTCCCTGAATTGCTTCATAAGTCAATGGAAGACACGAAGTCTTGTCCCTGAATTGCTTCATAAGTCAATGGAAGACACGAAGTCTTGTCCCTGAATTGCTTCATAAGTCAATGGAAGACACGAAGTCTTGTTCCTGAATTGCTTCATAAGTCAATGGAAGACACGAAGTCTTGTCCCTGAATTGCTTCATAAGTCAATGGAAGACACGAAGTCTTGTCCCTGAATTGCTTCATAAGTCAATGGAAGACACGAAGTCTTGTCCCTGAATTGCTTCATAAGTCAATGGAAGACCTGAAGTCTTGTCCCTGAATTGCTTCATAAGTCAATGGAAGACCTGAAGTCTTGTACCTGAATTGCTTCATAAGTCAATGGCAGACCTGAAGTCTTGTCCCTGAATTGCTTCATAAGTCAATGGAAGACACGAAGTCTTGTCCCTGAATTGCTTCATAAGTCAATGGAAGACACGAAGTCTTGTTCCTGAATTGCTTCATAAGTCAATGGAAGACACGAAGTCTTGTCCCTGAATTGCTTCATAAGTCAATGGAAGACACGAAGTCTTGTTCCTGAATTGCTTCATAAGTCAATGGAAGACCTGAAGTCTTGTCCCTGAATTGCTTCATAAGTCAATGGAAGACACGAAGTCTTGTCCCTGAATTGCTTCATAAGTCAATGGAAGACAAGAAGTCTTGTCCCTGAATTGCTTCATAAGTCAATGGAAGACCTGAAGTCTTGTCCCTGAATTGCTTCATAAGTCAATGGCAGACCTGAAGTCTTGTCCCTGAATTGCTTCATAAGTCAATGGAAGACACGAAGTCTTGTCCCTGAATTGCTTCATAAGTCAATGGAAGACACGAAGTCTTGTCCCTGAATTGCTTCATAAGTCAATGGAAGACACGAAGTCTTGTCCCTGAATTGCTTCATAAGTCAATGGAAGACACGAAGTCTTGTTCCTGAATTGCTTCATAAGTCAATGGAAGACACGAAGTCTTGTCCCTGAATTGCTTCATAAGTCAATGGAAGACACGAAGTCTTGTTCCTGAATTGCTTCATAAGTCAATGGAAGACCTGAAGTCTTGTCCCTGAATTGCTTCATAAGTCAATGGAAGACACGAAGTCTTGTCCCTGAATTGCTTCATAAGTCAATGGAAGACAAGAAGTCTTGTCCCTGAATTGCTTCATAAGTCAATGGAAGACACGAAGTCTTGTCCCTGAATTGCTTCATAAGTCAATGGAAGACACGAAGTTTTGTCCCTGAATTGCTTCATAAGTCAATGGAAGACACGAAGTCTTGTCCCTGAATTGCTTCATAAGTCAATGGAAGACACGAAGTCTTGTCCCTGAATTGCTTCATAAGTCAATGGAAGACACGAAGTCTTGTCCCTGAATTGCTTCATAAGTCAATGGAAGACCTGAAGTTTTGTCCCTGAATTGCTTCATAAGTCAATGGGAGACCTGAAGTCTTGTTACCGTCGCTGGACACGAAATCACGCGTGTATTTATCAAAGGTCGTCGGGGGTTCTCCCGATGTTATCTTTGAGCACTTTTTTTTTTTAAGCTTAGATTGCAAATACAGGACGTTTTTAATATAAGGCAATCAGACGATACGTTTTGAAGGCTAAATAATGAAAGTTTTTTTAACTGCAGGAATCATATGTTTTAACATTGTAAAATAGTTTCTGGTAGCTGGTAGTAAAAAATTGTGAATATTTACCGAATTATGCCAATAGCCTATTATCATGGGGGTCGAAGTTTGGAACAGGAATGCAACCATGTTAAGAAAATATACATGACAGAAGTTATGTATATCCGTAAGTTTTTACAGGTATATGTGATTTACGGGGATCTGTGGCTTACGTATTGATGGCAAAAACAAAAAGATACATTATTACCAACTTTTTCCCAACATGTGTTTGAATCTGATACGGGAACTGCTTGATCTACGGATGGTCATTTCCGCAAATTGAGCATTGCCTTGATGAGCAAGATTCACAGACCAATGTTAAAGATTCACAGACCAATGTTCAAGATTCACAGACGTATGTTAAAGATTCACAGAGCAATGTTAAAGATTCACAGACCAATGTTCAAAATTCACAGACCTATGTTCCAAATTGACAGACCTGTGCTCCACATCAACACACATACCTTAGGGCCTTCTTATGCATACTTTTAGACTATTTATTAACGGCATTACGTGTACCGAGCAAACGGAAGACAACAATGGTAAGCGGTTCACCAAATGATGATTGAAGTGAGGGTGACCAGGTAAAGAGTGTTCCTTGAACAACACCTAAATATATCCACCTCCTAATAATTACGACATATATGTAAATACCCGGACAGAACATTAAAAGCGGACAAAATCAGCAGTTGGGGCGGGTGGATGAAAAGGAAAGATCAAATAGAGAAGGGGAGGAGGGGGTGATGGCGAAAAAATCTTAAGTGTTTTGTTTTTTTTAACTATCGATACATTATCTTATAATACGTCATCTTCGTATGGGCTTTTTAAAGAAAATATATAACAACGAACGATGGCTGTGATTTAAGGTTGATTCTGGACGGGTGCATTTCCAGAGCCCCGAAAATGCTTGGCGGCTTTCAATTGATTTAGCAGTTTCAGCAATTGCGACAAGGCCGAAACAATAGATCTGGGATTCAATAACTTTTTTTTTTCCAGCGCCTTATTTTCCTCCCCCCCCCCCCCCCCCCATGTCCCCGTTGCTTTCAAAACCTATACTGGATCTAACGACACGAAAAAAAATTATAATAAAAATACGAATAAACTTAGATTTCTGGGTCTTCACACATCCCTTGACACTGCATTCCACAACCCCAAAGGGAGGGCGGGCAACCCTGGTTCAAAACCCCCGCAACAGATGGTAAAAAAGGAAGATTAAAAGAAAACACATAATAATGTGTGTTCGTGTCGTCGCTAAACAGTATATTAACTCTGGATAGAACTGTCATTGTAACGCTGGAGGCCGGGGGTCGCCAAGATCTAGAGTTGTCTCATCTGTCACTCTAACACTGGCTGGTGTAAGCTTCATCAAATGAGATGGATCTGCCACATTAGAAGGTAACTATCTCCAAGCGCCCTCGAAAGGTCTCGTCGAGTGGCTGATGACGAGGACCCGTCGTTATCTCTGAGTTCGCCTGGCGCCAGCTACTGTGATAACTTTCATGGGAAGACGCTTGCTGTGGATCTCTACAGCAGTGGTCCCCTATCTGTTTCATATATTCTCACCTTTTATAATAATTTTTGTTTTTGTGTTGTTGTTGTTGTTGTGTTGTTAATTTCATGAAATGTTGAAACAAAGCAATAAATTTAGTCGGAAATCTGTAGCAAATCTACTTCGTTGTAACTAACTAATGACATCTTCGTGACATCGAACGCATTTGATCGGGATTTTTAGCTAGAGACCCGCCGATTGGGTAGACTTTTGACTAAGTCATCAGTGACGGTTTTCTGCCAAAGTTGAGATGATTCTTTTAACATTAAGCTAACATAAGATAAATGCAGGGCCGGCCTTAGGCCACTGCAACCTATGCAGCCTTAGGCCACTGCAACCTATGCGGCCCTAGGCCACTCCAACCTATGCGGCCCTAGGCCACTCCAACCAATGCGGCAGCAGTAGGCCCCGCACTTTTTTCTAAAACAAAATCTTAATGTTCACTTATTATCCTTATCCCTACCCAGACTGGGCCCCGCGCAATCCGTTTCCCATAGGGCCCCGCAATGGTTAGGGCCGGCCCTGGATAAATGTGTGATTTAGAAATTAAACCGACACATTTTGGTTTTAAAAAGTAATGGGTCGAATAGAAAAAGTCATGTGCATGGTCCAGTCACTTTATCTCTCACCAAGAAAGAAGATAACAATGTCAACGAAGGGAAACAGGAAGTAAATATTTAATTCAAATAGCCCCTATTTGGAAAAAATGTTTGAAGATGCACAATGGCATTTTTTAAAACAACCATACTGTTTCTTTGTTAAAATGAAGCGCCCTAACCTTCTAGGTGAATTTTTTTTTTTTTTTTTTCTTTCGGAAACTGGAAAAAGGATCAACAACAGCAAAAAATGGCAGCTAAAAATTTAGGCGATAGATGAAATATTACCAGCAGACTGCATTGATGACAACCTGCAGTGTTATTTTAAAATGAAGCGCCCTAACTTTCTAGGTAAATTTTTTTTTTTTTTTTTTCTTTCGGAAACTGGAAAAAGGATCAACAACAGCAAAAAATGGCAGCTAAAAATTTAGGCGATAGATGACATATTACCAGCAGACTGCATTGATGACACCCTGCAGTGTTATCTTCTCATCTCGTGGACGGGCGGGTGTGGTTAGTGGACGGGTAGGTGTGGTTAGTGGACGGGTGGGTGTGGTTAGCGGGCGGGTGGGTGTAGTTTGTGGACTGGTGGGTGTGGTTAGGATCTAACTGCCTGTGTCCATTGATGCTTCAGTGCCATTCCCTTGGTGTTCATATTTGATGTTGTTTTTCGACCGCAACGACAGTAGATTGATGCCCTCCATACACAACACCTTGTGTCTATCTATTTTATCATCTTCACAATCAGCATTGAACTGACTGCTGTAAACACTGTAGGTAGAGACTGCTACGATTAGTGATCAATGGTTTCTTTACAACGTTCTCGCTGTGGCATTCCTCAAATCTAAGACAGGTGGGGGGGGGGGTGGCGCAAATGCGCTGACCTCGGTACTTTTGTACTTTTGTATGTATAACATGATCTTAAAATTGCATTACGCAAAGAAAGACTTCGCACCAAGACTTCGCACCAAGACTTCGCACCAAGACTTCGCACTAAAGACTTCGCACCAAGATTCCGCACCAAAGACTTCGCACCAAGACTTCGCGCCAAAGACTTCGCACCAAGACTTCGCACCAAAGACTTCGCACCAAGACTTCGCGCCAAAGACTTCGCACCAAGAACTATTCTTTGCGGGTAATCTTTAATGTGTTTTCACACCAGTTGTCTGGCTAGATTATTAGATTGTGTCAAATATCCACGTGGGGGTGGGGCTGGATCTTTACAAAAATCATGTCCATAACTCCTTGTGTCTTGTTAGCAATACTAGAGAAAGCTTCAAAAAAAAAAAATATCTTTTTCTAATTGTGCCCTTTCTGCTGGGGACGCCATCCTTTAGTCCTATATAACTTACGTTCCATGTCCTCCCCCCAGGGAAGCCATTGTTGAAAGTTTTATCAGTTCACACCCTGGGACAGGATCACCGGTGCACGCTGATAACCCAACCTTGATGTATCTGACCAGACTTCCCGTGTCTAACACGAAAGTTGTTATCGCGATCAAAGCGTGGCTATATAGCGTATCGCTGGCTATTTGATGTCTCTACGGCCCGGTAGTTGTTTTGGACCCAGCCCGACATACACATACCGGCATAATTGTGTCTGGTTGTAATCAGGCTGAGGGCGGTTTAACGATTATTATGCCAACCCCTTTCTTCATGCATGCTCCACAAAAGCTGGAAACTCACTCTAAATTTATTTTTTCAACTCAACTCGAGAAAACACGACACCTTTTCAAAATATTTCAAAAAATGTATCACCTTTGCTGTGTCTAAGACAACACTTAAAGACACATCAAAGGAGACATTACTCATGTCTAAAGACACAAGCAAAATTACTTTCAAATATTTACATAAATCGCACCCCCTCCTTGATTCAGTCTTAACACCAGTGTACATCTTGGAGACCTTAACACCAGTGTACATCTTGGAGACCTTAACATCGGTGTACATCTTGGAGACCTTAACATCGGTGTACATCTTGGAGACCTTAACATCGATTTACATCTTGGAGATAAACGAGAGTTTTAGCGATCGGAGATTCAATTCATTAATTTGCAAGGGGGGAAAAGCTGATTTCAATAATCAAATGTAATGGCATTACCTGTTGGTTCTGATAAGCCGTCACTGCCATGAATGAAGTTTGGGGAAACATGATGATGTAGCGCTCCAATGACGCGCCTTCCGCTGTCCTCCCACAGCTAACTTCCTCGATGACCACCTGGGGTTGGAACTTCTGCATCGACACCAGCGACACCTGCAGAAATCGAATACACATCAAGAAATAGTTTGCTTTGGCCAAAACATCCTTTTTTTTTTGTAGTCGAAATACAACATATTTTAATTCGTGATCGAAACCGCATCAACATTACATCTTCATATCAAAGTATTCGACTTTTAAAATCAATTAATCTATCTACGATTACTATTAAATTTATAGACACAGTTCTTATGGTACTTATAGACACAGTTCTTATGGTACTTATAGACACAGTTCTTATGGTACTTATAGACACAGTTCTTATGGTACTTATAGACACAGTTCTTATGGTACTTATAGACACAGTTCTTATGGTACTTATAGACACAGTTCTTATGGTACTTATAGACACAGTTAAATTATAGACACAGTTCTTATGGTACTTATAGATACGCTTTTTATGGCGGGTATGAACATGGTTTCTATCCGATTTATAGACAAGGCTTCTGTGGAATCTGTAGAAAGGGATTCTGTGGAATTTATTGACATAGTTTCCAACGATTTTATAGTCACGATTTATAAGGCATTTCCTCTCGCGGATGTCAAGTTGGCAAGATTAGAACATTTTAAAAGCAGTCTGGGAAAAAATCGACATCCAGGGATATATCCCTTTTGTAAGAGCAGACACATGTCTGAATGGGCGTTCAGTAGCAGCGCCGTACGCCCCCCACACAGTGCCGCACCGTGGTGCGTCGATCTTCTGGCTAACGAGGTTTAAACCGTGTACCGGTGAATTCACGACAAAACATTTTTTTTTTGTTTAAAACACGCGCCCATCTCATTAAACCTTTTCACATCCGAAACACTTTCCTTTGCCCAACCGGTTCTCCGTATCAAAGCATTGCCCATGGCTCGAAATGCAGGTTTTTCCCCCCCTTACGAATTCTCGGGAAAATTTTCAACACATTCTCGGAAACACTTTCAACAAATATTTGACCACACAACTTTATAATTACCGACATCTTAGCACATAGGATAAACAACCTCGCATTACGCCAGTAAGGATGGAGTTTATTGTCATTGTACTTGTTGACCAAAGATTCCATCTCGTTCTCGCATATTACCCAGAAAAGTGGACCCCCTCCCCCCAAACATCTTGTTTTGACTACTTTAAGGCCCAACTTCTTGTGTGTGTGTGTGTGTCAGGAGTTTAAAAAAAAAAAAATTGTATCATTTTATATCTGACTCTACTAAGACAATATAGATATATATGCATGTGAGTGTATGTATGTATGTATGTGTGTATATATATATATATATATATATATATATATATATGTATATATATATATATATATATATATTATATAATATATGTATGTGTGTTTCTGTGTGTGTATGGGTGTGTGTGTGTGTTCGTCCTTCACATGCGAAGATGGCCAGTCAAAAGGAACAGTTGAGGCGACAACACTAGACACATTTGTGTCTATTGCCTCAAGTGCATAATTTCCTCATCACCACCAGTAACAGAAACATGGCAAATCCCATCTACATGCATAGGAGCCAAAATGATCAATAAATTGATCGTGGGCCCTTAAGATATAGAAGAAGAAGAAGAAAAGTGAGTGTGGAGGCCTTGAAAGGAAACTGTATTTTTTTAAAGAGCGTGCCTTTTACATTTCGTCAGCATCACCCTCTCGTCCTTGCCTTTTTTATCTAATCGTTAGACATAGTCAAGATGACTGGAAATAGACCATGCAGGACGCAGTGGATGACCTGCTGTGTTCCTTGTGTCTCAACGTCCCCCTCATGCGTTCAGAGTGTTACCGGAATTTTCATTGTGTCACTGTCATACCGCCATTGGGACTTATTCTCACTATCCGTGTATCGTTATGTAACTAAAACATGTTTATAGACATTTTTTTTTCTATAAATAGATGTCCAAATCAAATGGGAATTTCCGTGTATTTATTTTTGGGGTTAGTTTAAAAAATACCTATTTACACAAATGGTGAAAAAAAAAATAAATAAATTCCATAGTAATTGAAAACGGTATGAAATTAATCTAAATCAATTTTAGAAGGTATAAATATTACAAAGTTTAACTTCCTCCAAGAAAGTGGTACACACATTGTTGTATCACACAAAACTATATGATGGAAGGTTTAATTTAATATTAAAAAAAAAAAAAACTAAGTTAATGAAGGAATTTTATACTCAATTTTAAAACGTTTAACTCTATTTTAGTAAGTTGAACTCAGTGCTAGAAGATTGAACTTAATGTTAAAACGTTACACACAACCCATGTCTGAAGGTTTAACCAACCTGGCCAGGCTTCGACGATTCCGTGTTGGTCATCTTGAGTCGTTCGAAGGAGACGATCTGAGAGCAGATGGCCTGGCCGCTGATTGGTCCTTCCGGGTTCACGTGACACGGCGGGGTGACCATTGCCTCCCCAGACCCAGAAACCATCCAACGAGAACTGTTTTTTAAAACGGTAAACAATTTAGTTCATTGCGAGGAATGTTATTTCTTTATGCATATGTGAACCTAAAACAATTGAGACCAGTGGCTCTCAAATTTGTATGCAACGCGGCTATCCTCGTCCATTTTAAAGTATTCTCCGTTACGTTTTTGTATTAATTTTTTTTTTTTTAATGTTAAACCATTTCACGCACCACATTCCCGTAACGGGTCAATAAATGCATACATATCTAGGTGTCAACTTTCGATAAAGGACAATAATATTTTTAATGATATCAAAAGTGTAGATGACAGAGTAGTGTTATAACACATCATGCTTTGAAATGACTTCGTTTTCTATACTTTTTTGTTAAAAAATAAATTCTTTAAAGTTTTTTGTTTGTTTTGTTTTTTGTTGTTGTTGATTTTTTTTTATTTAAAAAATTATTTTTTTTTGGGAGGGGGGAGGGTGGGGTTTCAAAATTTTCGGGTGTTCCCGTTTCCCTTTAACTGTTTAAGAACCCTTGATGTAGAAATACGGTTGCAGAACTTTAATTATTTTTTTTTTAACTATAAAGCTTAATAGTAATAATCATTCGGGTTACAGCTGGGGTGGGGAACGTCCGGTCCACGGGTCATATACGGCCCGCGGGATCATCTGGTCCAGACCCCAAGGGGAATTCGAAATCCAATAAACATAGTTTGTTTTTTGTTTTTTATTGGGGGGGGGGGGGGTGTTCTTACCAAATTTAATTTTTTNGACAATAATTTCAGCAGCAACTTAAACCTCTACATTGCAATGTTTGAGATCAACATTTGATCATTTCAAAAGTCATATTAAGTAAATTACACAAAATATTTTTGCACATAATACACACAATGATTGTATTGCACGGAAAATAATTATAATCAATATTTTTCAACGCATTGATATTGATGAATATTGAGCAACGCATTAAGTATTGTATTGGAAAAAGGTAATTTCCGCGGCCAATTTATCTGAGTTTTTAGCTAGCAGAATTAAATATTTTATACATTTGTATATTAATATATGTTAATCTTAAAATAGTTACCAATCGCAAATAATAATTCATGATGAAATAGTTTTTAATTATATTAATCTGCATCATATTTTTTTTTTAAAATTCATGTTCTATGTAATGGGTGGATAACATTTAAAAAGGTTGGGGGGGGGGGTTAAAACATATTGTGTGCCTTGGGTGCCGGCCCTGATTTTTTCTGCCCGGCGAATGATTCTATAAATATCCAAATGTCACTTGACAGAGAAAACCTTCCCCAACCATTGTTTAAAGAAATCAACTCTGGGAATTGCCCATGCAGCGCATGTACTACGTGTAAACGTACGTGAATTTAGTTGGTATATCACTAACGTATTTAGAACATTAAGTGCTTATATGTGTGTTATCATGAGACACCCATTTGGAAAAATGTGAGTCTCACCTCGAATGTGCTACAGACATTATTGTAAAACACAACACTATATGATGATTAAAATTGTTGTATCACACAACACTATAAGATGATTAAAATTGTTGTGTTAAACAATACTATATGATTATTAACATTTTTGTATTACACAACACTATATGATTATTAACATTGTTGTATTACACAACACTATAAGATGCTTACATCGTTGTATTACACAACACTATTTGATGATCGCATCATTATATTACGCACCACTATGTGATGATTACATTGTTGCACTGTTCATGAAGTACATATTTCTGCATTATGCAATTACAATTTTGTATTACACAAATACATAATTATGCACTACACAACAAGATAGGATGATTACATTGTTGCATTACATCCACAACATTCAATGCCAAATTACCTGTGGTACATATATCTGTACTTCCTGGTGTCCGGCTGCAGAAACTCCAGCCGCATCGTGTACAGCTTTTCAGGATTCAAACCGCTGACCCTCATTTTCATGGAGGGAAACATCCGTCTGCAAAAATAAGGAATCGGAGAGTTCTTTATTTTATTTAGTGTTTATTGGGAGTTTTTTTTTTTTTTTAGTGTTTATTATTTAGTGTTTATTGAGTGTTTCATTATTGCGTGACTTTCAAACTTTTGTACAAAATGCAACACATTTTTTTTTTTTATATACATGAATAAAAATTATGACAAAAAATCTGACATCTAAACNTTTTTTTTTTTTTTTTTTTTTTTTTGGGGTTTTTTTTTTTTTTTTTAGTGTTTATTATTTAGTGTTTATTGAGTGTTTCATTATTGCGTGACTTTCAAACTTTTGCACAAAATGCAACACATTTTTTTTTTTTATATACATGAATAAAAATTATGACAAAAAATCTGACATCTAAACTAAAGCCTAATCTAAGCGCATCAGAAAACACATTTAAAACGATTTTATGAAAAAATTTCTGAAGGCTTAAAAACCCTTTAAACAATGGCTCGGTGGCATTTATAAAACTTAAGGAATCGAACCCCGTGATCAAACGCTTGCATCTGAAATCAGGTTCTTATGACGTGTTCAAAGAAGAAACGCTACCTTCTGTTGGAATTCTTACACGCGATGGTCAATAAACACACATGAAAAGCTATCAGCAGCTAGGATATAACGCTAAACGCTAACGGGAAGCTGTCAGGATTCGAGTGACGCTACCGAAAGTTCTCCAACATAACTGTGTTACTAATGTTACACGTGGACACCGCGTTATTGTCTCCGTGCTGTACTGTTAGTGTTACGTTGGTACAAAAAAATAAGTTTAAAGACAAAATTTTATTATTGTGGTGTTGAATACACGTGATATAGCGAGTCTTGTATATTAACTTTAGGCTTTGCTGATCACGAAGTAATGGTTTGAGAAATTCGTCATTTCTATTCGAAAGTTTCATTTCCTCTAACACTCTAGTTCCCAAAACAGTGGGTCGCGATCCCATTTGGGGTAACGAAGTGATGTGTGTGGGGTAAAAGGAAATAAGTGTAGAAAAAAAAAATTAGAAAAACTGGAAAAAAAGATTGCAACAAAACAACGACGTGTCAGCAATAGGAATATCCTCTAGGTGTCTTCTAGGTGTCCTCTAGGTGTCTTCTAGGTGTCCTGTAGGTGTCCTCCAGGTGTGTTTTAGGTGTCCTCTAGGTGTCCTCTAGGTGTCATCTCGGATAATAAATTGGAGCTAACTGTTTATTTTATTTGTTTTTATATTGGTGTTACTGTTGTTTGTTGCCGAAGAAGGCTTCTTGTCGACACACTAGTTATTTTGTTGCGTCCTTTTCCCACGTATTCTCTTCTACCTAACCCTTTGCAGTCTCTCCCCTCACATTGTCTGTGGGGTAGTTGATGTAACGGTAAAATAAAATTAATATTTTTATATGCATATATTTTAAAAAATTTATAAATATTGTAATTGATGTCTAAATAAAGTTTGAATAATTTCATAAAACTGCAAATATTATCGATTACGTTTCTCTTACCTTATACTACTTTTTTTTTTTAATTGATCGATGTCTCGGGTACCTTTGCTACGATTACGTGTACCAACTTTTTAAAAATGTTTGAGAAACTGTGCTCTAGATATCAAAATGAAAAGTTTCCGAGAGGTTGCTCACGATATTTGAACATAAGTTGTCGGCTCTTAGTATGTAGCTATTCGCAACACGTAGTCGTCAATAATTTCTCTTCTCTATGAAGGATCACGACAGTGGACAAGATTAATTTCATTCATATTTATCATTAAACGAGTGAAGGTCTTGTTTATAGACTAAATGAAACAAAGTGGCAACTGCAAACTTCAAACACCTGTTTGGCTACATACCTTCCAGATTTTGTTATGATCATTTCCGTTCCAAGTCTGTGAAAGGAGGTCCATAGGTCAGCGTGACACAGCTCAACCAATATGGGCTTCTCGGGGGCATTGCTATCTGAATTTTTTTTAAATATATATAATACTAACAAAATTACTATTGAGAGATATCAGTGGGTTTTTTAAATATTTTTGAATCAAAATTTTTCATATATTTTTAGGATAATTGAAGTGTGTGTGTTTGCATGGGGGGGGGGGGGCAGGTCTGCGATCAGGCTAGAAGCAACAGATAATTTTAGCTTAGTTTTTTTCGTTGGACATCTGCTTGTTGCTAATTGAAGAGAGGCATGGAAAAGGATAGTTTTCATATCATCTGTGGTGCCCCAACGGTCCACAGACTAAGGGACATGATGATGATGAATTGAGGATGTCTTTATGCTGAAACGTCTGTTCTTTCATCTTGTCGTTTTTCAAGTTCCCACCTAATCTTCCGCTACTTTATTTCCCAGGTTTACATTATTCCGTAATAGGGAATCAAAAACAAATTATAACGAAAATCTTAAAATGTCAAGCAAGTAACTAGGCAAGGTCCTTTTATCAAGACGAGACCGGGGGGGGGGGGGGGGGGGGGG
>CAXITT010000599.1:95902-115692 GCA_964033795.1 Lymnaea stagnalis | reverse complement strand
TCTCCGCCTACCCGTCCATTCACCCCCCCTGTCCAGTTCACTCAACCCCCCCCCCCATCTCCCCCTACCCGTCCATTCACCACCCCTGTCCAGTTCACTCAATCCCCATCTCAGCTTTCCTTTTCCTCTTCCTTCTCCACCTCTTTCCTCATCGTCTCCCCCCCCTCCCCCCCCGGGCCCACATCACAACGGTTCAGCACTGACCCTCGTGAAGAGAAATTAATTTCGTGTGTTTAATGTGGTAGCGTTTCTACATACTAAATAAAAGTTTGGTGTGTAACAAGAGAAGGGAACTGGATACATTGTCATTTATTTTACATTTAGGAAATTGCACCTTTACAGAATTTTTTAGTGTTGTCTGGCCAAACCCGTTTTCTTTCTCTTGTTTCATAAGGCATTAAACTTGAAAGCACAATGGAGCGAGTTAGAACCCGAAGTGTTTCAACGACATGGTCAAAATAGAAAATATCAAATCCTCTTTTTATGTATGTTTAGAACGATAGACAGAGAGAGAGAGAGAGAGAGAGAGAGAGAGAGAGAGAGAGAGAGAGAGTCTATGAGAGAGAGGGGGAGAGAGAGAGAGAGGGCGGGGGGGAGAGAGAGGGGGCAGAAAATGAGAGAGAGAGAGTGGGAGAGAGAGAGAGGGGGATATAAAGATAGATAGAGAGGAGAGCTATAACTAGAGCATTTTGGAGAGAGAGAGAGAGAGAGAGAGAGAGAGAGAGAGAGAGAGAGAGTCTATGAGAGAGAGGGGGATAGAGATAGAGAGGGCGTGGGGGAGAGAGAGGGGGCAGAAAATGATAGAGAGAGAGTAGGTGAGAGAGAAAGGGGGATATAAAGATAGATAGAGAGGAGAGCTATAACTAGAGCATTTTGGAGAGAGAGAGAGAAAGGGGAGAGCTATAGAGAGATCATGGGAGAGAGAGAGGGGCAGATTATGATAGAGAGAGAGTGGGAGAGAGAGAGGGGGAGAGATAGAGATATAGAAAATGTAGGAGAGAGGGGAAGAGATAGAGAAGGGGGGGGGCGAGAACGTCGATGTACTGTTATTGTTTTAATGGACTGTCACAACTGTAAATCTAAATCATTCTCATTTAAGTAACAAGCTCTATTACCTTACTTCGTCTTACCTGTGACAGTCTGGACACCTGGATGATGACAGTACGAAATCTCGCCATGACAAAAACAGGTAGCTCCTGTCAAGACCGACCCCGAACTCTGCCCACCGCGTTCCTCCCCGGCGCCCAGCCGCTGTCTCCGGACGGAAGGTGAGCCCGGGGCGAGCCGTTGGGGTTCGTGGCATTTTTTACCGTTGCTGTGGCAACGCGGCCGACATTGCTTGTGAGCGAGCCTGCCGTTCGCTTCCACGATTCTCTGTCTGTGCGTGTCGGCTCGTGGTGAGCCATGCGAGTCCCCGGGGCGTGACCCTTCATCCAGCCCGAGGGTTCCGCGAGAACAAGTGTTTTTTGTAGTAGGAAAGAATAGGTCACGTGATTGTTTGAGCTCACCCCGAGGCTCCTTCATCTCGCGGTTGCTCTTTTCGTACGACTTATCCCGACCGGTTGCTGCTAACACCGGCGGGTCTCCACACATCACGTCAGGCGACAGGCGACCGCAGATGTTGTTGTTGTGGTTGTTGTTGTTGTTGTTGTTGTTGTTGCATCCAGGGAGTTTCCTGTCCGGCGAAGCCAGCTCGATGCGAATGTCTTCTCTCCCGTACTCGGCGTCCGATCGAAGAATATCAAACAGCTGGAGGTGAGGGTGTCGCGCACCGAGGTGGTGCTGTGTTCCGAACTCGTCTCGGGGCGCCGACGGTTTGATTAAGTTTGCCACCGAGAAGGCTTGGGCTTTGCAGCTGAGCGTCATGGTTTACGGGGAGTTCCGAGAAACTTTTTTCCAGGAAATGCAGATATTTATTTATAACTATATCCCGGAATTGTAAACCCGCTTCACGCTTTGGCAGAAATTGTTCATCACTAGAATAATAAAAATACAATAATATAATATTGTTAAGGTTCAGGTTAAATCAAAATCAAAGTGATAAAATATGTTGACTTGATTTTAAAACGCTTGAATTAATTAATTTCTCCAGCAGCGATACAACTCCTTATGTTTAAATATTTCCTTTGTAGCGGTTACAGTTAAGAATAAGATTCTGACGCATGCAAAGTTTTGTATTAAGTAAATTTACACACAAACATTCTGTCGTTGAGAGCCGCTCTCGATATAAGCTAAGAGCTGTTGCATGTTTAAACAATACTGATTTTTTTTTTTTTAAAGTCTGTTTTTTTTTTCCTTCAAAAATGTTCATGATGTTTTCACGCCAACTTGGTCGAGCGATTTATGGTCAAATAAAAATCTGCAAGAAGCATCCCAGCGGGCACATCCTACCTGTCGCTATCCGAGTGAAGTCACCTTACTGTCATTATTTCAACAGCTTCACCCGATGTCCAAAAAGTTGTTTGCCGAGTGGATGATGAGGTGACCAATCAGGCCGCGGCGGCCACTCAACGCTATCGCTTAATTGTCTTGTTTCAACGGCCGGCGCCATCTTCCTCCTGCAATATTTCTAAACTGGGAGAGATAAAAAAAAAAAAACCGCTGCGTTTACTTTGACGTCTGCACTTCTTAGCGACGTCAACGACCTGTCAATCAATGGCAAGGCCCCGCCCATAATTAAATTGTTGAAATCCACGGAATGATAACCGTATCTTTCGGTTTTGTTGTTGAACGTTTTTTATTTTTTTATTTTTGTTTAACCATTAGCCTTGGTTCGTATTTACAGATTGGACTCGAGGGGTTCTAGAAATTTTGATCAACAAAATAATGGAATGATTCACGGGCATAATGCGTTCGAGACCTATCAGGAGCGTACCTCGAGGGGATCCACCGCAATATTGTTATTTAGATTAACGCGATTAAAATGTCATAACCTTGGTCTGAAAATACCTTTTCGCACCATAAATAACTATTACCACACTCAGGGGCGTAGGTAAGGTTAGCTAAAAAATTTTGCATTTGGTCGCAAAGGCAGCCAATTAAAGAAAAGAAAAAAAAGTGCCCTCCCCCCCCCCCCCCCCCCCCCCCCCGGACTGACAATTCAACATCCTCCTTCTGACGCCACTGCGCACACTAAAAACATATCTGGTTATTTTGCACAGTGTATTTTTTGTCTTGCTCTCTGAGACACCATTTTTGGCTGGCTTGCTGAGACACCACTTTTGTCTGGCTCTGTGAGACACCATTTTTGGCTGGCCTGCTGGGATACCACTCTTTGTCTGGCTCTCTGAGACACCAGCATTTGTCTGACTCGCTGAGACACCAGCATTTGCCTGACTCACTGAGACAACAGCATTTGTCTGACTCACTGAGACAACAGCATTTGTCTGACTCACTGAGACACCACCATTTGTCTGACTCGCTGAGACACCAGCATTTGTATGACTCTCTGAGACACCAGCATTTGTCTGACTCGCTGAGACACCAGCATTTGTCTGACTCGCTGAGACACCGGCATTTGTCTGACTCGCTGAGACACCAGCATTTGTCTGACTCGCTGAGACACCAGCATTTGTCTGACTCGCTGAGACACCAGCATTTGTCTGACTCTATGAGACACCAGCATTTGTCTGACTCGCTGAGACACCAGCATTTGTCTGACTCTCTGAGACACCAGCATTTGTCTGACTCGCTGAGACACCAGCATTTGTCTGACTCTCTGAGACACCAGCATTTGTCTGACTCGCTGAGACACCAGCATTTGTATGACTCTCTGAGACACCAGCATTTGTCTGACTCGCTGAGACACCAGCATTTGTCTGACTCGCTGAGACACCAGCATTTGTCTGACTCGCTGAGACACCAGCATTTGTCTGACTCGCTGAGACACCAGCATTTGTCTGACTCGCTGAGACACCACAATTCGTCTGACTCTATGAGACACCACAATTCGTCTGACTCTATGAGACACCAGCATTTGTCTGGCTCGCTGAGACACCACCATTTGTCTGACTCTCTGAGACACCAGCATTTGTCTGACTCGCTGAGACACCAGCATTTGTCTGACTCGCTGAGACACCAGCATTTGTCTGACTCGCTGAGACACCAGCATTTGTCTGACTCTATGAGACACCACCATTTGTCTGACTCACTGAGACACCACCATTTGTCTGACTCGCTGAGACACCAGCATTTGTATGACTCGCTGAGACACCACCATTTGTCTGACTCGCTGAGACACCGGCATTTGTCTGACTCTCTGAGACACCAGCATTTGTCTGACTCGCTGCGACACCACCATTTGTCTGACTCGCTGAGACACCACCATTTGTCTGACTCTATGAGACACCACCATTTGTCTGACTCGCTGAGACACCACCATTTGTCTGACTCGCTGAGACACCAGCATTTGTCTGACTCGCTGAGACACCACCATTTGTCTGACTCGCTGAGACAACACTATTTGTCAGGCTTTTCCCCTTTTTTTATTAAACCAGATCACTGTTCCTTCCGTGTTGTATTCAGTTCCTTACGTCTTCATCTGATCGCAATCATTCTTAACTACACAATTTGGGAACTCTTTGGTACGTGGTTTTTCTCTCTCTCCCAAGCAGTCTTGTCATGTTATAAGTTACATTTGTATAGCAAACAATGTCATGTAATAAGTTAAACTTGTATAGCCAACAATGTCATGTTATAAGTTACATTTGTATAGCAAACAATGTCATGTAATAAGTTAAATTTGTATAGCCAACAATGTCATGTTATAAGTTACATTTGTATAGCAAACAATGTCATGTAATAAGTTAAACTTGTATAGCCAACAATGTCATGTTATAAGTTACATTTGTATAGCAAACAATGTCATGTAATAAGTTAAATTTGTATAGCCAACAATGTCATGTTATAAGTTACATTTGTATAGCAAACAATGTCATGTAATAAGTTAAACTTGTATAGCCAACAATGTCATGTTATAAGTTACATTTGTATAGCAAACAATGTCATGTAATAAGTTAAACTTGTATAGCCAACAATGTCATGTTATAAGTTACATTTGTATAGCAAACAATGTCATGTAATAAGTTAAACTTGTATAGCCAACAATGTCATGTTATAAGTTACATTTGTATAGCAAACAATGTCATGTAATAAGTTAAACTTGTATAGCCAACAATGTCATGTTATAAGTTACATTTGTATAGCAAACAATGTCATGTAATAAGTTAAACTTGTATAGCCAACAATGTCATGTTATAAGTTACATTTGTATAGCAAACAATGTCATGTAATAAGTTAAATTTGTATAGCCAACAATGTCATGTTATAAGTTACATTTGTATAGCAAACAAAGTCATTTAATAAGTTAAATTTGTATAGCCAACAATGTCATGTTATAAGTTACATTTGTATAGCAAACAATGTCATGAAATAAGTTAAATTTGTATAGCCAACAATGCCATGTTATAAGTTACATTTGTATAGCAAACAATGTCATGTAATAAGTTAAATTGGTATAGCAAACGATGTCATGTAATAAGTTAAATTTGCATAGCAAACAATGTCATGTAATAAGGGGGGATAATTAAGTGCGTTATTTTTGTGTATGGTTTGTCAAATTTTCAGCCCCTTCCGACACTGCTCGATATTACATTTTAAAATGGATTTCTTTTTTTCAAATACTATGTTTTAAGGGTTGCTTAATATATGTTCTAAAAGATATGATGGCTTTTTTGTTTTTCTCATCAATAAAGTAACTTAAAAAATGACTAAAAACATGGCTTCTTTGCGCTTTCTTGTTAACTTTCATTTTTCATTTTTTGAAAATCGATTATTTTTTTGTGAATTGTTTTTATCATATTTGTGATCATTAGGAAATGTCAACCATGAGAGTAGCCGTTATATTATTTAGCCGTTTGAGAAAGCTTTCCTTTTATTAACTTGAACGGACCCTGCAAATGACCCCTAGGATTTGAACGTCTACCTTCACAGATTATGGTGTACCGGGGCTTAACTTGGGCCCGGGTGTTTAAAGAAAATACCCGGCGGGTCCAAGTGTTACCAAAAAAAAAAAAAAGTTAACTTCTCACTTTCTATATTGTATGCCGGCCTTTAAACATTAGGTCGACAGACAATCCTACAGACAATCGACAGACATACCCGTGGCTTTTTATTGATTAATAGAATAGTAGCCTCTTCCTAAACAAAAAAGTTAAAGAATTTACTTGAGTTAAATCATCACGCATGATGTTTGCTGCATGAGAGCCTTATTTTTTTCATTCAGTACCATTGATATAAAAGATGTGGAGAGTTGGGGGGGGGGGGGGGGTGGGGAGGGTGGTTTTGAAGAGGAAGCTGAGCGCACCATAATTAAAATATATATTAAGAGATTTATATGGTCTTGTAGAGAAAAAAAAACAATTACAACATTGGGTTTGCTGCTCTGACTTTGGAACCACTGAAGCAATCTGATAGCCTTCCTGCAATTCATTAGGGTCAGAGCAACACAGTTTTGACGAGCTGCAACCGTTTCTTCTCTGCCTATGACTCGTGAACCTGTTTGTTCTTTCCGGGGTCAGCTGCTAGTGAAGGATGTGGGCAGACGAGAGAAGAATGGGGGTGAAGGGGTATGGGGGGGGGGGGGATAAGCTGATCACCTTTAGTAGGTGAGTGGGTGATAACGCTGTGCCGCTGATAAGGGAGAAAACCCGTTGAGATAATCGAGAGCCCTCAGCACTTCAAAGGTACAGTCGTGTCCCTTGCCCCTGGGAAAAAGGCTCTACACTGACTGGTTCTCAAATTATTGTAAATGTCCCTTGCCCATTTACTATATATATATATATAGTAAATGGGCAAGGGACATTTACAATAATAATTTTTTTTCTCTACAAAGACCATATATAAAATCTCTTAAATATATATTTTAATTATGGTGCGCTCAGCTTCCTCTTCAAAAACCACTATATATATATAGAGAGAGAGGTTTATTATATCCCTGGTATTTATTTAGGGCTTGTTATACAAATTTTATTGACCTCATATATACTAGACTACATAATATTTTCTAATACACGTATTAAGAATAGCCATTGATATTTTTAACGCTATATCGATATAACACATTCCATTCCGATCCCGTCAAACCTGACAAAAATGATACGCGAATCCAGGCAAATAAATTTTTACTGACCATTAAATGTGCACCCTGAAAGGGGGCTTAGGACAGCGCCCCCACCACAAACTCTCTTCGCCACTCCAATATAAAATTTCAATGGCCAAAGCTCTGCATTGATAGGGGTACTTCATCTACGCCCCTAAAGGGGGGGGGGTGGCGGCGGGCAGGCCAGCTTCTTGAACCCGACACGCCTTGTCGCAGTACGGGTACCCGGGTAGCATTGACGAAAGAACAAGAACATGGCCGCCTCATCGCCCAATAGAAGCCAAATTCAGACCACGTGAATATTAACAAGTTCATGTTTATTAAAAGTGTTGTTCATTTAGAATATTCTTAAATGTCCACTACTAATAAGATATGTGCAGTACGAATGGGAATTCGTTGTTTTTTTGTTTTGTTTTTTTAACTATAGCAATCCGGGACCAAACAGTGTTTGAGGGACAGAGAAACCTATCCCTGGTTGAAAAGTGTGAGGACCACAGCTCCGGAATAAATATTTTTAAGAGAGAACCTCCGAGACCCCAGACATGTTTTGCGGTATTACCACGAGGCCCCCTCACCACCCCCCCACCCACCTACATCCTTTTAATCAACTCAGCACCGGCACTTCCTCCGCAAAAAACAAAACAAAATCCTCCACCACTTCCTCCACCACTTCCTCCACCACTTCTTACAGGTAATGGCAATTGTTTTTTTTAAAAATAACCAGAGGCCTGATTAAAGTAACGTGTGGTGTTTGTAGTGGCTCATGCATGTCTGCATTTGCCTCGCTATTCTTTTTGTTCCAAGGACGGGTAGCTAGTGATGAAAGTACCCGCAGAGCTCTTTAGTTTTCAAATCCAACAGTTTATTTTGGTAGCTGCCACCAAAGAACCCTCCGAACGAGAGCGATCTTAAGGAGAATGTAGATAGTGAGAGAAACATGTTGGAGTGCCCCTCAACTGGGAAATGAAAGAGTGAAAATGTCTCCACTTTGTTTGTGTTCCGTGCTTTGAGATTCGCGTCAGCTCCTCTGTCAAAGTTGGCTTTCCTTGTGTTGTGAGCATCAAACAAACAAATAAAAACAAAAGAAAAAAAAAATCAAACAAATGAGCAGTGTTTAGACACACATAAAAAATATTCACGAGTAACTTTTATTTTTAATGTTTGCTCCCCCCCCCCCCCCCCTGGGGGGGGGGGGGGGGGGGGGGGGTTCCAAATCAGGGTGAACCACCCACTAAACAAAATTCTTTATTTCAAATAATGTGAACATTGATGTATATGTAGCAATAGCACAAAGCACAGAGCACGTGGCTAATATGTTAAACAATTTAGTAATAGGGTCTTGTTCGTCTAGGCTTCAGTCTTGAAAAATTATGGCATTTTTGTTTTATCTTACGCACTTTGAAACTTTCTTCAGATGGTATTCAGACCAAAGCCGATGTCCCAACGATTATCTCCTTACAGCTGTATAAACTATGTAACACGCATCAAAGAGGTTTTTGTGGTGATGTTAGCCATCTGTGATGATCTGGTCCCGGTATAACTATGTGGTGGTGCAGGTTACAGCCTTCCATGGGCTGCAGTACCATCTGTCATGATGTGGTCCCTGTATAACTATGTGGTGGTGCAGGTTAGAGCCGTCAATGGGCTGCAGTGCCATCTGTCATGGTGTGGTCCCGGTATAACTATGTGGTGGTGCAGGTTAGAGACCTCCATGAGCTGCAGTACCATCTGTCATGATGTGGTCCCGGTATAACTATGTGGTCATGGTGCAGGTTAGAACCCTCCATGGGCTGCGGTGCCATCTGTGATGATCTGGTTCCGGTATAACTATGTGGTCATGGTGCAGGCTAGAGCCCTCCATGGGCTTCAGTACCATCTGTCATGATGTGGTCCCGGTATAACTATGTGGTGGTGCAGGTCAGAGCCCTCCATGGGCTGCGGTGCCATCTGTGATGATCTGGTCCCGGTATAAATATGTGGTGGTGCAGGTTAGAGCCCTCAATGGGCTGCGGTGCCATCTGTGATGATCTGGTCCCGGTATAACTATGTGGTGGTGCAGGCTAGAGCCCTTCATGGGCTGCATTGCCATCTGTGATGATGTTCTGATGCTCGGTCTCGGGGCAACGAAGTGACAGAACTTCTTCAGCACTTCGTGTCTCATGAATAGTATGCCCCAAAAATAGTATGCTGCAGAGCTCATCTTGTCAAGGGTGTAACGTACCTTCATATGGTTTGTGTAAATGTAATAGGTTTTAAAGAATTGAGACAAAGAATCAACAATACCTGACAAAGGACTGAAAACCAGTATGCAGACAAATGATACCAATGCTAGTGATACTAACGATATTAAATTTAATTATGCTATTACATTTCTATAAAAATACCAATTCATATATATAGAAACAAAAATCTATACCAACTTATAGTGAAAAGGTAAAATACCCTCAAATTAAAAATATTAATTTACACACACACACACATAAAGACACACACACACATAAAGACACACACACATAAAGACACACACACACATAAAGACACACACACACATAAAGATAAAATCTTGCAGTTTAATATCGTCTCGTAATCAGTCTAGTGTAAAGGTTGTGGCGTCACTATAGGGTTTGAGGGGGAGGGGGCTGCGGACCAACCTTGGTGACACCCTCCCTCACCACTGGCTAGGATAAATCGAAGACATGTTTTTGATGATCATGAAGATTTGTACATGCATTTCTTATCATAAGTTCCTCGACTCGCATATAGTGTTAACTGCTAAATTCTTGGACAATTTAAGTTAGACCGTCAATGACATAACTAGTTGTCTGTCAATGACATACCTATTTGTCTGTCAATGACATACCTATTTTTCTATCAATGACATACATATTTGTCTGTCAATGATTATAATTTGATAACATTACCTACATATCCAAAATGATTTGGATCTAGCCAACTAAGTTTAGAATTCAAATCCTTCAAATGCAAAAATCTTGATTGTGTGTGTGACTGATGACATACTCTAGTGGCATTATGTCGATTTGTACCACGAATTTCTTACGTTAATCCTAATTTTCTTTTGATTTTTTATCAATATATCTTTTAATTTTCCAAAATCTCTGTCGCTTTTGTGAAAGTATTAATTTATAAGTATACCACCTTTCGGGCCAAACCATTAAAAATTTGCTTCATTCATGACTCTATCACCATTGATAGGCTCGAGGCTTGCCCCCATTTGTGCCTAGTTTAGTCCTTATTCTCAAAAATTAACACAAAAAAAATGAAATTAACACAAAAAATGAATTAACACAAAAAATAAAATTAACACAAAAAATCAAATTAACACAAAAAATCAAATTAACATATTGAAGCCATTTTAAAATCGAGTTTTTTTATAAATAGTGTTTAATGTCATTCACATATTTAATATCGTCCACATAATATTTAATTGCATGTTTTCCGTCCCTTCATAATCAGCTTTATCTGTTTAAGACAGCGAAGTATTATTTGCAGCCATTAACACTAATGAGGTATTCAACAAACACATTCCACGCCACCCACCAATGCTTTGTCATCGGAAGTAAGATCTCTACAAACGTCATTGCAATGCTATAGGAAGTGACTCATCTTTTATCCTTATTTGTTAGCAATGTCACATGGACCAGTGGATCACACTGATGAGTTCATCTCCTGACAAAGCCAGTGCACGCATCTTGCTTTCAATGTTCCGGCTGACTGAACAAAGATCTCGCCCACCCCCCTCGACCCTCCCCCCTTCCCCACCGTGATCCAAACACATAATAGTTACGTCAACGACCCACAAGCCTCTGCATCCTCTCGTGGTCTTGCTGGGCGACTGTCTTCCTGGCTCGCCTGACCGAATGAATGGCCTCGGGGTCTCCAACCCAAAGGTGGTCGTGACCCGCCAGCTCCACGGGGCTGGATGATTGTCCGTCACGTGACCTGAGCATGGAGGACGGGGACACCGTGGCCGCGCGTTGATGGACAGGGGAACCAGGGGCGGCCAGGTCAGTCCCGTGCGAGCGCCCGCCCAGGTTCATGTCTTCAAATTCTTTGGACACTCGCCTGTTTCGCAATGACGCGTAGGAATGACCTGTGGAAAACAGAAACATCAGTTGTCGGAATGTTGCTCTCGGATCATCTTCATAAATGGGTTTTCATGATTAACCTTAAGATGTTGTATCGCCAAACTTAACGGAAGTAGTTTATTCCTAGCTCTAGAAATGTTGCATTGCCCATTATAACGGAAGTTGTTTATTCCTAACCCTGTAAGTGTTTCAATGCCAAACTTAATTGAATAAGTGTATTCCTATATATTTTAATGAGAAGGAAAGCGCTGGTAGTTCATCCATGATAAAAAAGAAACACATTGCAAATGAGGAAACACTATCTTAGAGCATCCATCTCCCTTATTTTCAAAATGCCAAAAGTGCAAATTTTTTTAGAGCCTTGTTACATTTTTTAAAAACATAAATATGAAATCTCCTTTTGTTTAAGTCTGGCTGAGGCTGTTGTGATGACTCTAGCTGAGGTTGTTGTGGGGACTCTAGCTATGGTTGTTCTGAGGACTCTAGCTGTGATTCGTGTGATGACTATGGCTGTGGTTTTTGTTAGAGCTCTAGTGGAGGTTGTTGTGAGGACTCTAGCTGAGGTTGTTGTGAGGACTCTAGCTGAGGTTGTTGTGAGGACACTAGCTGAGGTTTTTTTGAAGACTCTATCTGAGGTTGTTGTGAGGACTCTGTTTGAGGTTGTTGTGAGGACTCATGCTGGGGTGGTTTTGAGGACTTGAGGTAGTTGTGAGGACACAGGCTTGGGTTGTTTTGAGGACTTGAGTTGAGGTAGTTGTGAGGACTCATGCTGGGGTTTGTTTTGAGGACTTGAGTTGAGGTAGTTGTGGGGAGTTGAGCCCAGGTCTTTGTGGGGACTTGAGTTGAGGTAGTACTGAGGATTTGAGCTGAGGTGGTTGTGAGGACTCTAGATGATGTTGTTTTTAGGACTCTAGCTTAGGCAGATGTAAGGAGTTGAGCCGAGGTTGTTGTGAGGACTCATGCTGGGGTGGTTGTGAGGACTTGAGCCGAGGTTGTGGGGAAAACGAATTGAGATGGTTTGAGTTTGAGCACAGACCGAGCAACTGCGACTTGGTGGAAATATTAATTTGTCACGACACGTATCCTTGATCAGCAGGCTTGGTTTCCCAACCCGTATGAACCCTAGGCTGGACCTAAGTGATGAGGAAAGGGTCAACAGGCGCGTGTCGGGTAACTAAACCTACAACGATCTACACCACTGCATAACAGAGTATCTGGGCGTTTATTGGCCGGCCCATAAAGAGAAAGTAACTCCCATATGCCAGCTTTATTTCGATCGGTTTCCTAAAGATTGAAATCAACTGACCATTTATCTACAATTATCGGCTTTCTTAGAACTAGCGAAAGTTAGTCAAGTAAAATTCAAAATTTTTAATTGATGTATATATACTGTTGTTACTATTTAAAAAAAAAATCTTTTTCACCTTTGTCCACACTGGTCATGGACCGACGACGCTGGAGTCGTTTAGATGGAATCTTCCCGCAGAACGTCACAGGATAAGGATCAATGGATTCAGCTGTCGACAGTGGGGAAGCTGTGCATGGCCGCGGTGATTCTGTGCCACAGTTTGTCTTTTCTAGGTGAGAAACAATGTTAAACATGTGGCTTAAAGTGTGGCTTGTTACTAATGCCTCTTTTGTAAAGTCTTGGTATTTAGATTGTATATTGATAGGCTGGCAAGAGTGAAATTTTGAACGAGAGTACAAGAAACCATGAGGATGGCTCAGCCATTTTTATTATATTTATATTTATATATATATTGCTATGAAGGCGGCTGCCTTCATCTATTGTCCAAGGATATATTTCTTCTGTGAGCTATATACTGATGTGTTGTGATTATTCTACTATGAAGTGTATTGGAGGAGCTATTACGGTACATTCAAATATCATATGCGATTCTGCGAGTAATTCGATAAAAGTGAAGTGCGCAAAAAGCAGACCTCGGTATTTCATTTAAGAAAGATGTGAAAGCCATGGGCGTGATTTAGACAAAACCTTGTACAAGTGTAACAAAAGAGACAACGTCCGCACAGTTACGACCACTGCTACATTGGTGTCACAAGTCGGGGCGTCACAAGTCGGGGTGTCACAAGTCGGGGTGTCACAAGTCGGGGTGTCACAAGTCGGGGCCATTTCAACGTGTCAACCCGGCTACGCTCTTTATTGGATCATATGTATCTTCTTCCAATCACATATGTTGCAGGAAACGTGTTGAACCCAGGCGACTCTTGTGAAACGCATAAGACACTACACACATTGTCATAACGCACCAGACACTACACACATTGTCACAACGCATCAGACACTACACACATTGTCACAACGCATCAGACACTACACACATTGTCACAACGCATCAGACACTACACACATTGTCACAACGCATCAGACACTACACACATTGTCACAGCCCATCAGACACTACACACATTGTCACAGCCCATCAGACACTACACACATTGTCACAGCCCATCAGACACTACACACATTGTCACAGCCCATCAGACACTACACACATTGTAAACAATGTTCTATGTAATTCAAAAATGGCATTTAACTTGAGATTGCTGAAATAATGTTTAAAAACAAACTACAAAGCTTCCGATAGCCATTTCATAATTTAAATTTTTATTTGTCTAATACCTTTGTGTGTTATTGTATACTTTGTCTAGGTCCAGTCAGGAATTATATAGAAATACATCGAACGTTATCCTACTAGCTTAGAAATTTCATAGAATGCCTGGGTTTTACACTTTGCCTCTAACATATATATATATGTTAATTTTTTTAATATATTTTTTTTAATATGGGACATTAGCTAAAACGTAACTAACTGAAAACATTTCTGAAGAAATATTTGCTGGTCTCCCCTTCCCCTTATTCGAAAGTCTAATTATCGCCTAATGCAGAATGTAAAAATGAAACCTTTCTATAGCTTCCCCCTTATGAAATTTTAGTGATGTTTTTTTTTTTCCTTCAAATTTCTTTACTCTATTTAATTTTTTTTTAATTATAGATAAGAATGAGCTACGCTGACCGTAACGTCAAAGGGACGAAAAGATTTATATGCGTTCGGATTCTTAAAAACCGTGATAGTGATTTTCTATTATTTTACGGAAATCGAATAAATATGAATGCGCAAAAAAATGAAATGTATCCGCTTTTAGTTTAGTAAATGTTTAAGTATTATTATAATAAATTAAAAATACATTTAAAATAACAATAAAGGAAATATTTTAAGCAGTTTATCCTAGTTTGAAAGTTATATAAAAAAAAAATTTATAAAAAATTATGATCTAACAATTACATCTCAATCACATTTATCGGAAAATCCAAACATCTGTTGATTTGGTGCGCTTTTTAGGACGTTGATAATATTGCGAAATAAAATAAAAATTAATTTGTTCCAAAATAAACAAGCAAATGACGTCATAGCGTGAATTGCCTATTGTAGGCGTAGCGCCAAGTTTCTTTGATGTAATCACCGCGCGTGACAAAACTGATAATGTAAATTCCCTTTCTTAAAACTAAAATTAGTACAATTTAATTGATTGCTTTTAAATCTTTCATAAAACACACACACACACAAATTTAGCTTTGTATTTTTAACAATTAATACGTTTTTTACTTTTTTCATCCCCAAAATATACTTTTATTAAATTATAGTTTTTAATAAGAAAATGCCCGTTAAGTCAATCAGTGCAGCGAAACTCCATAGCCAAATTATAGCATTCGCCATGGCACTTATCACTCATCCAAATAAGAGCAAACCATATGAAGTGAAACAAAAATGTGCGTAATGGCGTACGTAGACGTAGGCGGATAACAATCCCGTGGATGATTTTTATTAATTTTTATTGAAATCTGGGAGTGTGTGGGGGTCGATACTTTCTTTCTGCCCCAGGCAGCAAAAGATACGCTTCAGGATAAGGGAATACATTTCACAAATAATTAACCGTTTAGGTTCATACATATATCGGGGGTAGAATGAGGATGTGTACATTTTTAGGTGGATGTCAATATCTTTAATTCCTATGATATTACAGTTTTGAAAAAGAGATATTAGGCCTACATTCTGTTTTTACACACAAAAAAACAACATATATCTATCAAATAATAAAATCCATTGCGTTAACAAAACGTGGATAAATTGACATAAGCTACTCATGACGTCATCAAAACCCAATCATTTTACACGCGCGAAAATTTCATTTTGAAAAAATGGAGATGGGATAAGATTTTCTTTTTTAATAAACGAAAATTTATTTTTGTTTTTACTTTGCGAAAAGTAAAGTGGGTGTATATTGTTATGAGATTAAAAACATTTCTGTAACAAAAAAACAAAAAAAAGACAATCAAGTCTATTACACACTTGAAAAATGGTTAAGAGATTCTTTTTTAGATATAAAAGAATTCTTTGGTTAACGATTTTCTGATAATATAGTAGAAAACAAAGGAAAAGTTTGGTTAAATTTGTAATAAAGTATAAGTGTATCAAAATCCTTTTATTATAAAAATATTTAAATTGTGTATTGTCTAGTTTTAAATTTAAGTTAAAGTTTTTACAATTTTTAGGGAAAACAAAATTGAGCTTAGGGGCCGGAAAAGTGACAGGGTAGGCCCAAAATTCAACAATTTAAAAACAACTAAAGTATTTCTCTAGCGAAGAAATCAGGAGTCGAGATTTCCTTTAGTGACAATAATGATATAATTAGTGTTCATTTAGCTTTGGTAATTTAAGGTCATGTTTAGAGTTTTCCCATTAGGAGGTGGAAATTATTGCAAAGTGCCTGCCATTATTATCTCGATAACATCGGGTGTGGTTTGCTAGTGAAATAAGAATAATATAATTGAATATTCTACAACCCAAAAATATACGTGCTCATTATGTGCACAGACTGCTGTTGCAGAGACCACTCTCCACTAGCTATGATAATAAGAGGTGGAGAGGGTGCAAGCAGGTTAGGTAGAAAAAAATATGTGAAACAATCTTAAAGAGAATTTACATTAATTCTTGCAGTCCTTTAGGACACAACTTTTCGGCTAAGTTTTTTTAAAATTATATCTGTGTTACTCTCTGTTCGTTCTCTGGAGAAGGCTTCATACAGAAACGTTCGTTGCTTTCTTGCATGCTCTTTTCAGGTCTTCCCATATTTACTTGTACATACTTTCTTCACTAGATATAATTGTTGAAGTATCATGGTTGAAGTAAGTCCCTCTTCCCGTTAGTTAGCCGTTCAAATGTCACAAACACTTTCGATCAGTCTTCAGTTGACCAGCCGTTCACGTATAGAAGCGATTTTAGATTTTGGCGTTAGATGGTCTCTAGCAATCCTATCCCTCAAAGAAGAAAAACAAATCTCTAGCAATGTTCCCTCTAAGGTTTGTTGGTTCCTGTGCAAAATCACACAGTTGTGTGCACATTTTTACAGCATCAATTTTTTTTGTGTGCAAAATTTTACAGCCCACAAACACAAACACACACTTACATGGAAATTTGCTGCGCGGATGCTCAAAGCAGCTGCGCGGCGTCTTGATCTCTAGCCATCTGTACCATCATAGCGTCTAGTTTTATAGAGTCTAGTACAGTCTTATTTTAAAATAGTGTAAAAAGTCTGTGTGTGGCAGGTGTAGACAGACAGAGGTAGAGAGAGAGAGAGAGAGAGAGAGAGAGAGAGAGAGAGAGAGAGAGAGAGAGAGAGAGAGAGAGAGAGAGAGAGAGAGAGAGAGAGAGAGAGAGAGAAAAGAAAGTCGTTCTCTTACCTTTAGCAGTCACGGTACAGTAACACGCCCTGGTGTGATGTCCGATCTGAATGGTGTCCAGGTGTTCACGCAGTTTCTTCTTCTCCTGGTCCAGTCTGTGGCTGCACAGCTTGCGCTCCGTTTCTATGCTCATGTTTTTCTTGACCAGGGAGTTCCTCCTTGCCAAGTTGGCCACATGACATTTCTGGTAGGACCTGCAGCTCTCGGCCAGGTACTGCTCCGTCAAGTGTTTCGTCTCCATTTTGGTGGCCATAGCTGACATATCTTTTTTTTTTAAAAAAAATCAGAATTGATTAAAAAAAACAGTAACAGGGATCAAGTTTATTCTTTTTTTAAGAAAAATTGTGTCCTGTCCTCTTGTATTTGCTCACTATCAAACAAAAATAAGAAACGCTTGCATAATTAAGTAAGGTTAAAGAATTCAAAATGGATGTCGCTGTGTTGTGGAGAACGACAAAGAAATAACAATATACGATCCGGTTTTGCAGATTTTAATTTAGCAAAATTAGTCGGATACTTGATGTATTACATATACAACTTTGTGTGGGAAAATAGCAAAAATCAGCATGATTCACTGTCACAATTTCTGTTATTAAGATGAAAAAATAGTGGAATAAGATATGTTTAGGCTTGAAAGAAATACAGAACAGTTGAAAGGTACATTTAACATATATCTGATGACTTGAAATATCTGTGTCAACTCCTACACTCTTCTTGGATTGATTACATTCGTCAGTTCTTTCATACGTTGAAGCGCCGTACTATTCTCACTATCAATTAACAAACTCAACTCCTTTTCATAATAACTATAACTTTAATATCTAAGTAAATATAATAAACATCCTATCACTCCAAGGTTCCACTCAAGACTGCCGCACGGCTAAAACATACGTCACAACACTGCATAGACAATACGTCACGACTCAGCATAAAAATACGTCATAAATACAATGGCGGGAAGAGCGTTCACTAACTATAATAGTCAAGCGCGGGAAAAGCGTTCAACAACTAATGAACATAATATTGAGTCGCAACAATTCCTAATGAACGCTCATACTCGACATATCCCCCCTCTTTCATTTCAGATTTTACTCAGGGAGTGAAATCGTCACCAGACATACAAAATTTACATCAATTACATCAAGAAGAACCCTTCAGCCATATGAATGGTCCTTATCAAAAAACATTATTTAGGTATCACTGAAAATCAAACAGATTTATGATACACTGCAATAAAATAAACAATCCTTCGTACATAATTTTAAATGCAATTCAAGAGTTAAAAATTCATGTACGACAATAAAAATCAGACCATTGAAATTGAATGTCAACATTAATTTTCATTTTTCATACCAATAAAAATAATTATATTTTTATATTTTTATCTCAATAATCAGGGCAAATACATCAATATCCTTACTGAATTTGAAACTATAACTAAGTTAATCCAAATCATATCATCAAAAAGGTGTATTTTTAAACAAAACCAATTGCCATCACTATAAAAACACAAAACTATCTAACATTATTACAGGTGAGAGATGCCTCACCACAATTTGAGCAGCCTTTATTTGCTCTTAAATAACACAGCTACAGATGGCGGGACATATCTTTTGTCCGTGGATTTCACAACTTTATGCTTCAACATGTTTATTATAATTAAAATTATCTCTCCCTGTTCTTTTGACCCGTGGTCATAACTCATGTGAAATCTCAGTTTTACAATACATATTTTTAAATTGTTACAAAATGAAAAACGAGTCTCATAAAAAAGAAATTCAAACAAATCAGGAACTTCAAAGCAATCATGGCAATAGTTCATTTTAACAGATTCATTTTGTTTAACAATACAATCAAAAGCCTCACCTCCCAACTCATGGACCTGACAACTCACCCCCTCTTGAAAATCATAAACAAGTGCACCCTTGGAGCTGGCAGCGCTCTCTTTAACACTTTCAACATTGGTTTCCAACTTAATGTTAAAGCACTCCTGGCTCTCAAAATCTGGACAACCTTCACTCACATTACTTGGGAATTTATTTTCATTAAAACTATCTGTAACAATATGTACATTTGAGCAGCCCTGGCTCACATTTACAGGTGATTCATTATCATTACAATTATCCGTAACAATATGAACATTTGAGCAGCCCTGGCTCACATTTAGAGGTGATTCATTATCACAATTATTCGTAACAATATGAAAATTTGAGCAGCCCTGGCTCACATTTACAGGTGATTCATTATCATTACAGCTATCCGCAACAATATGAAAATTTGAGCAGCTCTGGCTCACACTACCTATTGATTCATCATCAATACAGCTCTCTGCATTACTATAAAATTTTGAGCAACCCTTGCTCATAACAACTTGTGATACATTTTCATTGCAGATCTCTGCAGTAACATCAAAACCTGAGCACACCTGACTCACATTATCAACTAATTCATAGTCATTACCAGTACATATCTCTGTAAAAATATCAACATTTGAGCAACCTTTGCTCACAACCTTTTTACACAGTGACTCATTTACATCACAATAATTATCAACAACAATTTTCTCTCCTTCCCCCACCTCAGGGATTACACTCACCTCATCAACCTCACGCAAAAAATCAACTTCAGGACTTACATTATCTGATGGCTCACCATGAGATACAACAAAAATCATGTCCTCAGACATTAGAACAGGGTTCTCTTTGCTTTCAATACAGCCCGTTTCCATAACCACCAGTTTATTACATACTGTGACGCTGGG
>CAXITT010000599.1:61628-72736 GCA_964033795.1 Lymnaea stagnalis | reverse complement strand
TTGTGGGCTCACAAGTTCTTTGGTCTCTTTCTCTCCCCCCCCCCCTCACGCCCGCACACTCATCTGGTCGCCCCCAACCCACACCTCCAAACACACACACATACACACTCTCCTTGACACAACCAGAACTTAACTTAACCTCACTCTTACAGCCTCAGTCACCCTCTATAGCCCCAAAACTCACCCCGTTTCCGAAATCAAAGACTTGACTATGCCCCATGTGAGCTCTTCCCTCAGCTTGAGGTAATACGAGGATACCCATCTCAAATCTCGAGACCAGTCAATGGGTGCCGACGCTGGACGTGACAATTCAGTGCGACCCTTTAGTCTCTTCACTTGATGGGTGATAATTTACTGCGACCCTCCGTCTGAAACCTGGTAACCACCAGATGGTGATCACAGACAATCGTGGAACGAAAGCCTCTTCATCAGGTTTGATAAGACTGGACGAGCGGTGCACGACACGACTACTGCTACAACACAAGGGACGGTTGTTAATAATTATTATTTTTATTTTTTTGTAGACGGTAAAGCAGGGCTCGTGCCAAATGGTAATAAGGGAAAAAAAAAAGGGGGGGGGGGAGAAACAGCAATCAGGTTAGCATAAAAGAAATTAAGAGAAAAAAAGTAGAAAAACACCAGAAAAAAAAAAACACAACAAAACAACGAACGTATCGACAAGAAGCCTTCATCAGCTATCAAACAACAGTATAAACAGAAATAAACATTTTTTTTAAAAAAAACAGTTGAAATGTATCCGAGAGGACAGCAAGATAATAGTGACAGAAAATAAGTAGGTGAGAAATTAAACATTACGCAAGATAAGCAGTGCCCCGGCTCCAAACACTTCAATAAAAGCGAGGGGAGTGCGGATTTTAATATCAGTGCGATCGTGACACGCAGCAACACACCAAGGTGAATTAGGAAAACAAGCTGATCCAGATGTATGGGACTTTGACAACGCGTGGCATGAATGTCATGGTCTCATTCGCCGTTTATCCTTTCCTTCGCTGCTCCTTTTTGTCACGACTCACTTCGTCTCTTTTTTCTCTCTTGTAGCCTGTATTGAATCTCTCACCTACTTATTTTCTGTCACCATTCTCTTGCTGCCCTCTCAAATACTACATTTCAACTAAGTGTTATTATTTTTAACATTTAATTCTGTTTTCTTGTTGTTTTTTCGCTGAAGGAGGCTTCTTGCCGACGCGTTTTTTTTTTGTCTTTTTGTTTTTTTTGGTTGCGTTACTTTTTTTTTCTCCAGGTTTTCCCATGCTTTGTTTCACTCTTTTCCTTTTGTGCCCCAATGGGATCCCAACGTTCTTTCATCTTGCCAACCCCATGAGATTTCTCCCTGATGAGAACCATTTTATTTAGCTTTCCGATCTTTATTTTTTTTAACATTTATTTCTGTTTTCTTGTTGTTTTTTCGTTGTAGGAGGCTTCTTGCCGTCGCGTTTTTTTTTTGTCTTTTTGTTTTTTTTGGTTGCGTTACTTTTTTTTTCTCCAGGTTTTCCCATGCTTTGTTTCACTCATTTCCTATTGTGCCACAATGGGATCCCAACGTTCTTTCATCGTGCCAACACCATGAGATGTCTACCTGATGAGAACCATTTTATTTAGCCGTAGATTAGTATATGTTTTGTACAACGGCGTGCCTTCGTAAAATAATTTTGCCGAAGTTTGTCGGCCACTGTTGAGAGTATCAAATGTTTGATCGCCTTCTTAGTTTCTCCACGCACCAAAGGGAAAGACGATCCAAGTAATAAACACTCAACAAGGATATGCGAAAAACAAATTATTTTGGATAATACAAAGATAAAAAGCTGCATGTGTTTACAATGATTGACATTCAATAGATTTAACATGTCTCCGATGAATGACATTCAATAGATTTAACATGTCTCCAATGAATGACATTCAATAGATTTAACATGTCTCCAATGAATGACATTCAAAAGATCAACTCAAAGGCGCTTAGTTTGGGATTGCTTATTTTGAAGTCGTTAGCTGAACAATTACCTCGACCCAAGAACAGATTTATTAAAGCTTCAGCTTTCATGTCGAAACAGGTTTATTCCATTTAAAAGATCACTAATCTTACAAATCAAATTTATCCCATAAAAAAGATCACTAAGCTTACAAATCAAATTTATCCCATAAAAAAGATCCCTAATCTTACAAATCATATTTATCCCATAAAAAAGATCACTAATCTTACAAATCAAATTTATCCCATACAAAAGATCACTAATCTTACAAATCAAATTTATCCCATACAAAAGATCACTAATGTTGAAAATCAAGTTATACCACAAAAAGGATCACTAATCTCACAAATAAAGTTTATCCCATACTAAAGATCAATAATCTTACGACGAATACAAATTTGAAAATCGAAAATAATGTAAGCAGCTGAATAGACAACTACCCAGCAAGCGTTCTAAGATGTCTTTGAATCACACATGATAAGTCCAACTAAGGAAAAAAGTTACCCAATAACCACTGGATAATGCCAGAATCCTGGTCAAGGGAAGCTACCTCCCTTGAAATTCTGTAATGACGGTTTCGAAATCTCACAATCGTCCACGGAAGATAATGTGGGTAATTTTGACCCCTAGGGTCGTATCCTTGCCTAGCAATTTAATCCTCTCCACCCTTTCAAACACCCCCCTCCCCAGACTACAGGAATACGTTGTGTAGATTTGGGGAGTTGATGGAGTCTGGGGGATTAGAGACCCGGGTGGCGTTTGTTTTGTTTGGGTTTTTTTGTTGTTTTTTTTCCTTTCTCTTGGAACTTCACGGAGAAGATTGAAAGAAAGCTTCCACTTTAAGTTGATAGCGTGCTTCAATCTAAATCTAACTTAGAGCGGTTTAAAAAGTCTGGAGGAAATGTAGGACAGAAGTTACTAGGTGTTGGGAAAAAGTGTTCCTGAAGGTAGGGTATGGGGCTCCTAACTGTACGGAAAGTGGATGTCTGGCCAGGGGCCTCTAGCTGCATGGATTGTGGGTCTTGTATCTATGGCAAGTGGCTCCTAACTGTACGGAAAGTGGGTATTGTGTATAGGGCAAGAGGGTCCTAACTGTACCGAAGGTGGGTATTATGTGTAGGGCAATGGGGTCCTAACTGTACCGAAGGTGGGTATTATGTGTATGGCAAAGGAGTCCTAACTGTACCGAAGGTGGGTATTATGTGTATGGCAAAGGGATCATAACTGTACCGAAGGTGGGTATTATTTGTATGGCAAAGGAGTCCTAACTGTACCGAAGGTGGGTATTATGTGTATGGCAAAGGGGTCCTAACTGTACCGAAGGTGGGTATTATGTGTATGGCAAAGGGGTCATAACTGTACCGAAGGTGGGTATTATGTATATGGCAAAGGGGTCCTAACTTTACGGAAAGTGGTCTTGTATGTATGGTATGTGGCTCATAACTGTATGGCAATTGATTCATAACTGCAGGGAAAAGATTTTTCATGTATAGAGCAGGGGTTTCCTATTTGCAAGGAAAGTGGGTACCAAATGTATGACCGGTGGGGGGGGGGGGGCGGGGGGGGNGTAGTTAAGAGTTTCCAAGATGCAGGAAAAGTGGAGCCAAACTGATGTCTAATGGTGGGACTAGTTACGTATCCCCCTCCCCCCCCCCCCCCCCCAAAAAAAAAAAAAAAAATCTACTATGTGACAAGCTGTCCTTGGTAGCGGCTCAAGTCATCGTGTCGCCTTATTGACTTCCTCTACACTCAACACCATCCCAAAACGACTTATTTCCCACCATACTTTCAAACCCGTCAGGCCGGCAGTCACCATTACTTCTAATTTTCCCACCAACTGTGCCCACTGACTGGCTTACACACAACTTGAAGTGACATTGGAGAAGCTCGAGGGTGTTATTTATAGCGACCAGACCTCGCTACGCTGCCTCTGCAGCCTTCACTGCCCAATATTCCTCCATCTTGTGCCTTCATTGATGTGATGTGTACAGCAGTGGTTCTCCTGGCCTCACAGGATGGGGTCACTGCCCAATATTCCTCCATCTTGTGCCTTCATTGATGTGATGTGTACAGCAGTGGTTCTCCTGGCCTCACAGGATGGGGTCACTGCCCAATATTCCTCCATCTCATGCCTTCATTGGTGTGATGTGTACAGCAGTGGTTCTCCTGGCCTCACAGGATAGGGTCACTGCCCAATATTCCTCCATCTCGTGCCTTCATTGATGTGATGTGTACAGCAGTGGTTCTCCTGGCCTCACAGGATGGGGTCACTGCCCAATATTCCGCCATCTCATGCCTTCATTGATGTGATCTGTACAGCAGCGGTTCACCTGGCCTCGCTGATTGGGGTTGGGGGGGGGGGCAAAAGTAATTATAAAACTCACACTAGAGCAATCAATGGGGGAACCAATTTATGGTGGGAAATGAATACAATCATTGAAGTAACAATGATAAATGTCAAAAAGGGTAAATGTCACCAAAGCTAAATGTCACCAAGGGTAAATGTCAGCAAGAGATAATAAAAGAAACAGAGGCCTGGTGAAGATTCGTGTCAGTTAATCAAAGACTTTATTGATTTTAAAACATAATGATCGTCACGGGCTTGGTGACCTAAGTTACGCCGTTATAGTATAAATAAAGCTGCATGTGTCTTCTGTAAAGTGGGGATAATGCAAAGACTGGGGGAGGCGGGGTATGCAGAAAATTCCATTTTCTGTTTTTACTAGAAGAAATTGTTCTTTTATTGCTATATTTTTTATGTATCTGTTTTGTTTTATGTTGTTACGTGCAGTCTAAGTAAAGTGGTATTACCCCCCCCTCTCTCTCTCTCTCTCTCTCTCTATCTCTCCTCGACCTTCCCAATTCTACCTCTCTCTCTCACTATCTCTCTCCCCTTCACTCTCCCACTTGCCCTATCTCTACCCCTCTCTCTCTCTCTCTCTCTCTCTCTCTCGTCCCATTCGCTGTCCAAATTCCCCCTATCTCTCCCCTTCCCTCTCCCATCCCCCTCTCTTACTCTCTCTCCCCTTCCCTCTCCCAATTCCCCCCTCTCTCTCCCCTTGCCTCTTCCGATTCCCCCCTCTCTCTCTCATTCACTCTCACAAATCCCCTTCTCTCTCCCCTTCCCTCTCCAATTCCCCCTCTCTCACTCTCTCTTTCCCTCCCTCTCCCTATTCCCCATTCACTCTCTCTCTCTCTCTCTCCCCCTCTCTGTTTCAATCTCCCTAAATCCACTTCTCTATTGCTAAACCTCTCGCTCTGTCCTAAGTATACCATACACCTCTCTTGGGCATAATTACAAACTATTATAGACACACGGCACACGACAGTTTGGTAACCCCTGGCGTAAGTCAATCCCGTATTGACCCACTGCTCTGAACACCATCGGGGCGGGCCCTGATTAAGTGCCATCATATTTACTCTAGTGAGTCCAGTCCAAAACAATGCACGGGGGGGGGGGGGGGTGCTACTCTACAGATGTTCAGGGATTCGGCAATAAAGTGTGTGTGTATGTGTTTGTGTGTGTGTGTGTATGTGGGCGGGCGGGTGATATTGAAAGCGGGAAATTATGCATAAACAAAAGTCATTAAAGAGAAAATGGGAGGCAAGAGTATGATAGAGGCATGACAATGACGCTGGAGTGACGTTTCTTGTCTGAACAAATCTCGCTTCAATATTTAATGAGTTTTATTTTCTTATTTCGTCCATGTCCTCGGGGGATCGATCATTGAAATTCACCGGCAATTCTGTATACGATTATGTTGTTATTGCTGTTGTTGTTTGCCTGTCTCCCAGATAAGTCACTCAGCATTTTTCAAACAACAAATTACCATGAAATTTTCCCGTACTTCACACACTGGGAGAGCACATTTATCAACGACGATCGATGAAAGGTTGTCACGAGCTGCCATACTATGTCAAAATCGAACCATGATAACATGTCCTAAATGTTAACGCTGGAACGAGAGACCTGGTCGAACCTCAATCTCATTTCAATTAGGGATATTGAGGTTGTTATCACTGATGAGGTGAAACTGTGCTATCAGCTGTTCTATCAGCTGTGCAACGCCATGTCATTTGTCAAATCTGAGAATAAATGGATTTAGTTTTTGGAAGATCATAGTCTGCATGAACACTGGAAGCTATTTGTCAAATCTGAAGACCAATGGATTTAGTTTTTGGAAGATCATGGTCTGCATGAACGATGGAATGTATTTTTCATATCAAGTCATAGTATTTAGTGTTAGCTCGGAATTACTAAACATCTGTCAAAGTTAGTTTTGTATTCCTATTTTATAATGCAAATATAGATGAATGAAAAAAATATTTTTTTTTTCTTCAGATAAACTCTCAGTAGACCAAGGAGTGGAATAGATTTTATGTGGAGTCAGTGGAGGGGATAATACATCGACAATACAATTTTTAACCTATGACATACACGACTTTATAGTGTTACGTCTAGAGAAACGAATACGTTGTATCCTAAACAGCAGCCCTGAGACGTGTCAATGTCAAGGTAAGCTATGAAACATAGTTTAATGGTGCAGGCCCAGGTATTGGTCTGATTTTTTTTTTTTAGAAACTTTAGAATAGACGGTAGTATCTTACCGAACAGATTTCCCGAAGAAAGGAAAACGGAAAAAAAAATGTTTTAAAAATTAAAGCAACCAAACATCCACAGTTTACAGGGAAATGTCTTGATCTTTTATCGGTGTCGATCAATGTATATTTTGTTTGTCTTCCTGCTGTTTCAATTAATTGATTTATTTTATATTGATATTTCCTGACATGACCACGTGCACGATGATGACGTCACCAGTACAATAAGACTTCAAGACAGCGAACGTCTTCCTGGATAAAGGATTTATTTATTTTTATTTTATTTTTTTTATTTTTTGGTTATTCAATCAAAATTTCTTTGTCAAATTTATGCGTAAGTTTTAACCATGACCATGAGCTTTTTCTGTCAAGATTTCTGAATGAGGCAGGCATCTCTGGAAATGCACTTCGCTGGTTTTCTTCTTATCTGACTGACAGGACTCATCGTATTGTAGAGAAGCAAGCATCTTCCATGGACCCTTCAGTTACCTGTGGTATGCCACAGGGCTCAGTTTTAGGACCTTTTCTGTTCTCCACGTACACTAGGCAGCTTGGCAGAATTATTGAAAGTCATGGTATTTCCCCGCAAATTGTTTGCGGATGACACAGAACTATACAAGTGTTTCCGCCCTGATCCGTTGGAATGTGCTTCTGCTGTTCAGGCTGTCGAGGACTGCTGTCTTGCTGTGAAAGAATGGATGTCATCAAACAGACTTAAATTAAATGACGATAAGTCTGAGACAATTATTTGTGGTTCGGACGCCAATCTTCGGAAGGTTTCCATCGCATCAATAAAATTTGGTGAATCTGAGATCCCGTTGTCCTCCACTGTTAGAGACCTTGGCTTTTTTTATTGACGGTAAACTTAGCATGATTCCCCATTATCAGCTCTGTCGTCAGGGCAGGCTTCTGTCATATGCGCGCCCTGGGTCAGCTGCGTCCTCAACTCAATAAGAAAACATCAAATGCCGTGGCATCCATCCATCCAACTCTCATCCAGTCAAGATTAGATTACTGTAACAGTTACAGTTGTTTGTGGGGTTTACCTCAAAACCAAATTCAGAGACTCCAAAAGTTACAGAATACTGCAGCACGTATTGTATCGCGAATAAAGAAATCTGACCACATCACACCAGTTCTTAGAGATCTCCATTGGCTTCCTTTAAGTCAGCGCATTAACTACAAAATTCTGTCCACAGCGTACAACTGTATAGATGGCTCAGTCCCTGGCGTACAGCTGTACAGATGGCTCAGTCCCTGGCGTACAGCTGTATAGATGGCTCAGTCCCTGGCGTACAGCTGTATAGATGGCTCAGTCCCTGGCGTACAGCTGTATAGATGGCTCAGCACCGGAAAACCTTAAAGAATTGATTGCTAAACACGTATCCTCAAAGAAACTGCGGTCTTCAACACATTCCTTACTGAGAGTTCCCAGTGTGGATGGACACAGAAAAACGTCTTACGGAGTGCGCTCTTTTGAAGCCATAGCGCCAAAATTAACAGTTTGCCCCAATCCTTGAGGGACATTGACAATGATAAAAAATCTTTTAAAAACATTTAAAGACTTTTTTGTTTAAATAGATTTAAGAACATCAGAGTGCTGTGAGCATGCTATAGTAGCATGGATATACAAGCGCTATATACATATTCAATTCAATAACCACACACACACATACACAAAATATTTCGAATCTAATAAATTAGACTTAGCCTCTAATGCAGTGGTTGACAACCTTCATAGTTTTCGTTCATACTTCATAGTTATGTTTTTTTCTTCCCCGATGGTTTTGGGCTACCCCTGTTTAAGGGTCTTTCGACGCACCAAAGGGATCGCGACTCACAAGTTGAGAACCGCTGATCTAAATGGAAAACCCCCTAAAAAATCCAGTATCCAGAGGAAAAACAATTCTCGACCATCCTCGTGCAATAATGACCACATGATATTGGGATATTTTCCCAGCGAACAGTCGACCTAGCGTGAGTGGTGTGGTAAGTGAATGTTTGTTGTTTTAAGACGGTCAGCGGACATCTTGTAATGTTCTTTTTTGTTTCCCCCCCCCCGGACGTGTGGAGGGGGGAGGGGTGCGGGGGAGCGGTGGGGGAGGGGGAGTACGACGCGAACGCCAGTCAAAGAAAAGAGTGATCGGTGCGAGGCCATGTCTGAGGCCGGTCTTTTAATGGTGGGTTATTTTAATTTCTTGTAGTTGACTGGCTGCGGTCGGTGCAATGGAAACGGGCAGATTGATTATACGGTATTCGGTGCGATAGAGACGGCAGAATAATTATTCGGTGCAAGTGATTTGATGTGATATAACGATGCCCGACACTAGGGGAGTAAGGGTGTGTAAGGGGGGGGGCGGCCTCTTTTATAAGGGAGGTGGTATCCACAATTGGCTGGGATGGGAGCTCAGCGTTATTCCCAGCCATAAATGGGTTACTACCGCTAGCTTAACGGTATTCTTAGCCATAAATGGTTTACTACCGCTAGCTCAGCGGTATTCCCAGCCATAAATGGTTTACTAGCGCTAGCTTAACGGTATTCCCAGCCATAAATGGTTTACTACCGCTAACACAACGTTATTGCCAGCCATAAATGGTTACTACCACTAGCTTAACGTTATTGCCAGCCATAAATGGTTTACTACCGCTAGCTTAACGTTATTGCCATCCATAAATGGTTTACTACCGCTAGCTTAACGGTATTCCCAGCCATAAATGGTTTACTACCGCTAGCTTAATGGTATTCCCAGCCATAAATGGTTTACTACCGCTAAGTTAATGGTATTCCCAGCCATGAAGGGTTTACTACCGCTAGCTTAACGGTATTCCCAGCCATAAATGGTTTACTACCGCTAGCTTAACGGTATTCCCAGTCATAAATAGTTTACTACCGCTAGCTTAACGTTATTCCTAGCCGATAAATGGTTTTCTACCGCTAGCAATTGTTACTACCGCTAGCAATTGTTACTACCGCTAGCAATTGTTACTACCGCTAGCAATTGTTACTACCGCTAGCAATTGTTACTACCGCTAGCAATTGTTACTACCGCTAGCAATTGTTACTACCAACCGACTGTGGTTCGGGCGGAATAATATATTGTTATTTATTATTGTAGAAGGGGTGGACAAAATCTTGCTCCACCCAGGGCGGCAATAACCCTAGTTGCCACCCTGCTGACAGAAAGCGATGACAGGATTCTATTTGATGGCGGCAATGGGCCCTAGAAATCATGAACAAAGGGTTGCTGGTTGAACAGTCAAACGAATAAATTAACTTGATTTAACTCAGCCTAAAAGGGTCAAGAGCGTGACAGCCCATGGTTGTGCCAGTATGTGACAAGCCAGTATGTGACAGGCTAGTATGTGACAGGCTAGTATGTGACAGGCTAGTATGTGACAGGCTAGTATGTGACAGGCTAGTATGTGACAGGCTAGTATGTGACAGGCTAGTATGGCACAGGTAAGTAGTGCACAGGTAAGCTATATTTCAAATATTCTTTAAATGAGGCGACATGCCTTCCGTGGTGGGAGAAAGCCTCTAATTCAATACCCACACGCGTACGTACACATTATTACCACTGTTACTCACCACCTTTACAATCATTACCACTATTACCCACCACCTTTACAATCATTACCACTATTACCCACCACCTTTACAATCATTACCCCTGTTACCCACCACCTTTTCAATCATTACCCCTGTTACCCACCACCTTTACACTACTACCAAAAAATATCATTTACACTTTTACACCAATAAACACTGTTACCACAATTACCACCATTACCTCTATTGTCGTATTATCACAATTACCTCTATAGCCATAAAACCGCCATTATATATTATATATACATATATTGTCATATTACCTCCATTACCTCTATTGTATATTACCACCATCATCTCTACAGCCATAATATCACCATTTTATCTATTGACATATTAGCACCAATACCTCTTATAGCCATATTACTACCATTAACTCTATAGTTAACCATCGTTACCCCTGCTGTTCTCATATTAGAACCATTGCCTCTAAAGCCATATTACCCCCATCACCACCTTTATCATCGTGTGAGTCTAGAATATTTTTTTAATCCACAAAACATTTTAACAGTCTTGCTTCGCCCCCCCCCCTCAAAACAGACTTTGCTTCCCCCCCCCCCCCCAAACAGACTTGCTTCATCCCCACCATCCTTCCCCTTCTTTACTTTGCTTTAAAACCAAATAAATCAGAGCGGAATTGTTTTTTTTTCCCATTCCAGAAGTTTAAACTTTCCTCCCAGTCTCCACTCATAGCCCGACCGCCCCCCCCCCAACCGTACAGTTTTAGGGGCTCAAAAGTGGCGCCTTTAAAGAAAGCATACCTAAAACTAATGGGCTTAAAATAAAAAAATTCTCCAGTGACGTAGTTTCCGAGGTGACCAGACGTGGCTAACCAATCAATGGTTATGTAACTACACCGGCAGCTCTAACCAATCAATGGTTATGTAACTACACCGGCAGCTCTAACCAAT
>CAXITT010000599.1:40506-57289 GCA_964033795.1 Lymnaea stagnalis | reverse complement strand
GTTTGGCGGACCATTGTTTGGCGGACCATCGTTTGGCGGGCCATTGTTTGGCGGACCATTGTTTGGCGGGCCATTGTTTGGCGGACCATTGTTTGGCGGACCATTGTTTGGCGGGCCATTGTTTGGCGGACCATTGTTTGGCGGGCCATTGTTTGGCGGACCATTGTTTGGCGGACCATTGTTTGGCGGACCATTGTTTGGCGGACCATTGTTTGGCGGGCCATTGTTTGGCGGACCATTGTTTGGCGGGCCATTGTTTGGCGGACCATTGTTTGGCGGGCCATTGCTAGCATGCCCTATAAAACACCAATTTCTTTCTACTTGATGCGTCTCGTCAAGGCATAGTGCATGTCTCTTATCTTTTCAATCTGCGTCTTTATCAAAATAAAAATTCGAACAATACTTTGATGACGTGATGTGGGGCACCTTGAATATTCCAAAACCCATTCGGCCCACAGAGACAGTCGAGAAAAGCTTACCGCCCCGCAGATACAGGCGAGAATTTCTCACCGGCCCACAGAGACAGACGAGTTCATACCGGCCCACAGAGACAGACGAGATCATACCGGCCCACAAAGCCATGCAGATACAGGCGAGAATTTCTCACCGGCCCACAGAGACAGACGAGTTCATACCGGCCCACAGAGACAGACGAGTTCATACCGGCCCACAAAGACAGACGAGTTCATACCGGCCCACAGAGACAGACGAGTTCATACCGGCCCACAGAGACAGACAAGTTCATACCGGCCCACAGAGAAGACGAGTTCATACCGGCCCATAGAGACAGACAAGTTCATACCGGCCCATAGAGACAGACAAGTTCATACTGGCCCACAGAGACAGACAAGTTCTACCGGCCCACAGAGACAGACACGTTCATACCGGCCCACAGAGACAGACGAGAACTACTTACCGGCCCACAGAGACAGCTGTGGGCCGACCTCTGGTCTAAAGTAATCCTCTTAAGCAACTTCAGCGAAAGACATTAGAAGGAGGGAAAAAGACAGAGAAAGAGACAGAGAGATAGAGAGGGGGCTAAAAGGGAGATAGAGAGGGGGGTAGTGCTACTCAGACAGGTAAAAATGAGAGAGGTTCGAGAACAGAATGAATGATGTGATGGATAGAAAAATCTGCTTTATGTACGAGTCAATCTGAGAGGTACACGGAGAGTTAGAGATAGAGCGGGTTGGGGAGAGGTGGGGGTCTGTGTTCGTGTGTGAGTGTGAGATAGAAAGAAAATAAAAAGTGTAGGTGTGGGAGGCTAAATGAACAATTTGAGATTGTCGTAGTAGAGTAGATCTGAGAGGTTGTAAGGATAATGTCCAATGACGGAGAGAGAGAGAAGGTTGAAGAGAGACATTGATAGATATAGATGGCGAGAAAGACAGAAATACAGAAATAGAATGAGAGAGAGATTGAGGGAGAGATGAGGTTAGAGAGATAGGGTTAGAGAGATAGGGTCAGAGAGATAGGGTTAGAGGGATAGGGTCAGAGATATAGGGTTGAGAGATACAGATTTGAAGAGGGTTGCACTGACATTTAAGGATACGGCTTATCAATAACTAATTCAACAGGAGTTATAATTGACGTGGCGAGAGAGAAGCGACCGAGATAAAGAGGGGCTAGGAGACATAATGAGATAGAAGTAGAGCGAGGAAGAGAAGATGGACATAATACAAGAGGGGGGGAAGATGGGAGTGAGAGAGGGGTTGGTGAGAGGAAATCGTGAGAGAGGAGGGAGTAAAAGAGTTGGAGAGAGGCACAGTGGCGGAAGAAAAAAAGGGGGGTGGGTGAGAGACAGGGAGATAGAGATAGGAGAGAGAGGAGAGAGAGATTAGAGATTAGAGATAAAGAGATGTGCGTCGAGATACGAGCGCCATGCATCTGTCTCCCTCCACACACATCTGTCTCCCTCCACACACATCTGTCTCCCTCCACACACTTTTCTCGCTCTCCCCACCAAGCGTGAGCGAGGTGGATACCGGCCAGTGACGCGGGCCACGTGAGGGAGGGGGGAGACTCTTCAAGTTTCTGCCCTAGACCATTTGCTCGTCGTCTGCAACACAAACCTGTAAAGGGGCCTCGCACTGGTCTCCCCCCTTTTACGCTATGTCCATTCGGAAACTCGTGCTCGGCAGCGTCAATGATTTTAGCAGCGCGTGAACCCAGGATTCAGGAAGATCGGGGCAGTGTTTATTTCTCGTCTGCCCAAACACGTCTGCCATTCTCTGAGAGGTAAGGATTTTTGGGGTGGGGGGGGGGGGCTTTTCTTTTCGGTCAAGATTGCATTAGGAAACAGAGAAGAAATCAGAAGGAAGATATCGTGTTTATTTGTTTCGTTTTCATTATCTAAATTTCATCAATGTTGATTCTGAAGGATGACAATAATGATTAATGTATCGATTAAGACTATTGATTGATAAGCCATGTGTTTTAATGAGTTATTCTTTTTATTATTGTCATATGCTGACACCTAAAGTTGAATAGCTAGATTTTGTGACAACCGAGCAGGGACGTCATTTGGGTAGGGCGGGGGGGCATTACCATCCCCCCCAACCTTCCTCTTGAATGCCTACTGTGGCGCCTCCAGTGATAAACTCAAAAAGCCGGGCAAATGTTGGTTTGCCCCCCACCCCCTCAGGGACGTCATTTGAGTAGGGCGGGGGGGCATTACCATCCCCCCCAACCTTCCTCTTGAATGCCTACTGTGGCGCCTCCAGTGATAAACTCAAAAAGCCGGGCAAATGTTGGTTTGCCCCCCACCCCCCACCCCCCACCCCCCGCAAGTGTTTTAGTGATGTCGTTCATTACACGAAAATCAGGAATCAGTTGTGCGTCTTGGTTCATTAACGCACTTTTTTCTCTTTTTAACCCGTGAAATTGCGGATATCAGAACAACACCAATGAATGCACTTTGCTATATTGAATGCGTTTAAACGACGCAAATACGGAAATTCATTTTACTGAACGCAATTTTGTTGCATTTAAACACGTTTCCCCACCGTGTATATTTATAATATATTCGAAAACCAATGGGCTAAGTTTCCACTCTGCACCATTTACCGAACAAGGGAACACACAAAGTTGAATGTGATCCACCAAAAACTACAACGCACGCCATCACGCGACTAAAACATGGATAAAAATAGAGAGAGACGTCAGAGCATCTTTTTTTTAGATTATTCAATACCTAACTCATGAGACTTAAATATATTTATGCAATTCAATCGGGGTTTTTTCCATTCTTTCCCACACGCAATCGCTGGGGCCCAGTTTGATCAGTGCTGACAACTGATGACCACTGTATAACATCATAATCAAACGTAAAGAAATATACAATTTTAAGCTGAGGTCAAAGGGCGAATTTTTTCCTGATCCGATGCTAATCCGTTTGTTCCAGGTATTTTTTCTTTCTTTTGAAAGATGAGAGCGCCACCTGCGGACAGGTGAGATTACTGTGGCCGCCGACCTATTCGATTAAAAGTCACTTAGCACAACAGCTTCCACGGGTGCCATTTTTTTTTTTAAAAAATGATAACACCTGGAGAATCCTGGATAGGCTTTTTTTGTTTGGGGGGGGGGGAGGCTGGCTTTTTGGGTGGAAGTGATGTCAAATTTTAAGATTGTTGTCCATAGTCACCTGAAGTTCATATTGACCTCACGCAGTGACCTTGATAGGATGGAGGGGGTAACAAGGGTACATTCACAATACCACCCCCCCCCTTTATTTTTCAAATGTGGCGACTGAAAGTATTTGACAGACTCTAAATGATTTGAGCAATGTTTAAAAGACATCAGCATGGTTCACCCGCTTATCTAATCGTCCCAAATGTCTGATTCATTGGCACGTTTACCGAACAATTGATGGGAAATTGAATGGCGGACTCTGAGATACGGCATGCGTTGGAAAAAAAAAACAATTGAAAGCCAGACTTTGAGGTCATTATATGTGGGTAGTGGACTGCCTTCCTGTCTCCATGGCTGCTACTCTGAGGCTGGTAGACTACCTGCCTCCAGGGCTGCTACTCTGAGGCTGGTAGACTACCTGCCTCCATGGCTGCTACTCTGAGGCTGGTAGACTACCTGCCTCCAGGGCTGCTACTCTGAGGCTGGTAGACTACCTGCCTCCATGGCTGCTACTCTGAGGCTGGTAGACTACCTGCCTCCATGGCTGCTACTCTGAGGCTGGTAGACTTCCTGCCTCCATGGCTGCTACTCTGAGGCTGGTAGACTACCTGCCTCCATGGCTGCTACTCTGAGACTAGCAGACTGTGATTTCTCCAGGAATACGAGACGTACAAGAGAGCCATGTGTGCATTGTTGGGCGGGTATTGCATTTTATGATTTATGAAATATAATAGCATATCTGTAAGTCTGATTGATATCTCCCCACCCCCCACCCCCGGAAAAAAAAAACTTTTTCAACTAAAGAATCATATTATGGAGATGGGAAGAGTTGTCTGTCCCGTGTGGCACTTTGGTCCCTATGTATTTAGGGGTGGTACTTCTGTAGCCCAGCTAGGCCTCTACCCCCTTTTCCTAGACCTGGTCACTAGATTGAATTCTTGACCACACCATTACATATATGTTACTCTACATTGATCGTAACTTTTAATTTATCATTAATTTAACATTAGCTTTAAACAAATAATTTTCTTGTATTACAGTACACACGTGAATTGTATAGCTTCGTGAATATGTTTAGATCTAACATGAATTACAATTCTACCTTAATTATTTTTTGAAAACTTTTCTTCAAATGCTACTCCTCATTAATTAATGTATACTGCCTTCTCGTCTCTATAGAAATTATTTCTTTGAATTCTAAGCTTTTTTTTTTTTTTTTTTGTCAATCAAATTTAAATTAATATCAATAAATAAAGCTTACATAGTGTATTACAAACCTACCTACGTCGTGGGACAGTGCAACTTGCCATTTGCTCTTACATAGCGTATTACAGACCTACCTACTTGGTGGGACAGTGCCACCTGCTCTTACATAGCGTATTACAGACCTACCTACTTGGTGGGACAGTGCCACCTGCTCTTACATAGCGTATTACAAACCTACCTACTTGGTGGGACAGTGCAACTTGCTCTTACATAGTGCTGAGTGTAAGAAACATTTAAAGCATGAACCAGGCCTGGCACCAGGAACCTTTACATGTAACGTGACGTGCACGATGTTTGACAGGTGGCCTTTCATCGGCGCATTTACAAGCATCTCCTGCCACGGTCTTCAGCGCGTCGTGCGTGCTGACGAGTAAAATTGTGGCAGTTTGCATGTGACAGTTTGCATGTGGCAGTTCGCATGTGATAGTTCGCATGTGACAGTTAGCATGGGACAGTTTGCATGTGACAGTTAGAATCTGACATTTTTCATGTGACAGTTTGCATGTGACAGTTTGCATGGGACAGCAAAAACAGGTGAGCTACATTTGGAGACTTACTGAAAGTAAGTGCGCGTATGTAGTGAGTTGGTGTGCGTATGTAGTGAGTTGGTGTGTGTATGTAGTGAGTTGGTGTGTGTATGTAGTGAGTTGGTGTGTGTATGTAGTGAGTTGGTGTGTGTATGTAGTGAGTTGGTGTGTGTATGAAATGAGTTGGTGCGTGTGTATGTAGTGAGTTGGTGTGTGTATGAAGTTAGTTGGTGTGTGTATGTAGTGAGTTTATGTGTGTATGTAGTGAGTTGGTGTGTGTATGAAATGAGTTGGTGCGTGTGTATGTAGTCAGTTGGTGTGTGTATGAAGTGAGTTGGTGCGTGTGTATGTAGTGAGTTGGTGTGTGTATGTAGTGAGTTGGTGTGTGTATGTAGTGAGTTGGTGTGTGTATGTAGTGAGTTGGTGTGTGTATGTAGTGAGTTGGTGTGTGTATGTAGTGAGTTGGTGTGTGTATGTAGTGAGTTGGTGTGTGTATGTAGTGAGTTGGTGTGTGTATGTAGTGAGTTGGTGTGTGTATGAAATGAGTTGGTGCGTGTGTATGTAGTGAGTTGGTGTGTGTATGAAATGAGTTGGTGCGTGTGTATGTAGTGAGTTGGTGTGTGTATGAAGTGAGTTGGTGCGTGTGTATGTAGGGAGTTGGTGTGTGTATGAAGTGAGTTGGTGCGTGTGTATGTAGTGAGTTTGTGTGTGTATGAAGTGAGTTTGTGTGTGTATGAAGTGAGTTGGAGTGTGTGTATGTAGTGAGTTAATGTGTGTGTATGAAATGAGTTGGTGTGTGTTGTATGAAGTGAGGTGATGTTTGGTATGAAGTAAGACGGTGCTAGTGTATGTAGTGAGATGGCAGCTGTTTATGAAGTAAGATGGTATTTGTGTATGTAGTGAGATGGCAGCTGTTTATGAAGTAAGATGGTATTTGTGTATGTAGTGAGATGGCGTCTGTTTATGAAGTAAGATGGTATTTGTGTATGTAGTGAGATGGCAGCTGTTTATGAAGTAAGATGGTATTTGTGTATGTAGTGAGATGGCGTCTGTTTATGAAGTAAGATGGTATTTGTGTATGTAGTGAGATGGCAGCTGTTTATGAAGTAAGATGGTATTTGTGTATGTAGTGAGATGGCAGCTGTTTATGAAGTAAGATGGTATTTGTGTATGTAGTGAGATGGCGTCTGTTTATGAAGTAAGATGGTATTTGTGTATGTAGTGAGATGGCAGCTGTTTATGAAGTAAGATGGTATTTGTGTATGTAGTGAGATGGCGTCTGTTTATGAAGTAAGATGGTATTTGTGTATGTAGTGAGATGGCAGCTGTTTATGAAGTAAGATGGTATTTGTGTATGTAGTGAGATGGCAGCTGTTTATGAAGTAAGACGGTGTTTGAAGTAAGAAAGTATTTGTTTATAAATTAAGACGGTGTTTATGTGCAAAGTAAGATGGTATTTTTCTATGAAGTAAGATGAAGTAAGATAGTCTTTATAACTCAATGTGTACATTTTCGCCCCCATCTCTATAGTGTACTTAAAACAATCTAGTTATGCGAAGTGTCGCCTAGTACACCCGTCATGATATTTTAAAAAGAAAGGAGACATAGGTTTTATGAAGGTTTAATGTGGTTGGGGGGTCAATTTCTGGGCACCATGGATCAGCAAACGTTGGTCCTGGAGCCAAATCTCACACGACTCCTCCCCTTTTTTGACGTCACGCCAGCCAAGTATATGTTTGAACATTTTTTTCATAAGTTTTCTTTCAAAATTTTTAATTAAGGGCTAATTTGTTAGCAGATTTTGCGCTCCAGTAGTTTACTATGTTTGACAGATTGGATGGGCCCTGATCTAGCTCAAGTCAGCAGTTATAATTAAGCAGAGCGTATCATATGTCTACCTCTCTACGCGCCCTTTTACAACAACAACAAAAAAAGATGGACTCTCCCATTCACACCCATCCATTCTTTAATGTCACCTATCGGATTTTTCGATTGGTTTCTTTCATCAAATTCTTTCACATGTTCGTACGTCACACACACCAAATTGAACACGAGTCACTTTTCCAGGAGCAATGTACACTTTACTTCAGAATTATAATCTAATCAGGGTGCACATTTGATCAAACACGTACAGCGCAGCTCGCTATAAGAAGGAGGAATAGTGCACAAGCCATTCACTGCAAGGTTCTTTTCGGGAAAGCTGAACCAAAATGCACGTACGCTTAGTAGTACAGTCTAAAACCTTGGTTCTCACACCTTCCTAATGCCGCGACCCTTTAATACAGACAGTTCTTCGTGTTGTGGTGACACCTCCCCCCTCCCCCCACCATAAAATTATTTTCTTTGCTACTTAAAGTATGTGTTTTCCGATGATCTTAGGCGACCCCTGTTTTAGGGTCGTTCGACAACGTCCCTCCCCCATTTCCCCCCCAAGGGGTCGTGATCCACGGGTCGAGAATCGTTGGTATAGACACTACGTCATAATTACAATACATGTACGTCACCAACTTAATGGTGGGAAAAAAAGCTTTGATTAACAACTAACTCCTAAAGCATACCACGCACAGTGAAGCACCACATTCGGTGCGAAACAATTACTTGTGATTACCCCACTGATTACCGATACTCAACACCTAACTTAAACACAAGTCTCCGGATCCCAATTCAAGGGAGTTGTTCATGTTGACTGGTGTTTTTCACCAGTCTGATCAGCAGTCCAAGTGGGGCAACGCTTATAACAGATAATTGCCAAAACAGCTCGCTAGGTTAAGCACGTACTTGACCAGCTGATGTCCATCACAACCCGCCACCCAACCCGCCCCCCCCCCTATTTTTTTATTAGCCGATGCGCGCCCCATTCCCATGGCTCTAAGGCTGTTTTCTTGTCAACAAAAACCTCAAGGCAACATGCCTGTCAGAAGTGGCTGCTCTCTCCCCACGTGCCCCGTTAGTTGTTGGGTTTTTGTTGTTTTTGTTTTTGTTGGTTTTTTTTAGACAATTAGTGACGCGACTGGGCATGCGTTACCAACTTAAGCACAAAGACACACACACAAACATACGCAAATACGCTCGCTCTCTCACACACACTTACACGCGCGCGTGCGTGCAGACACACAAACACGTTCCTAATCAAAGGTTGACAACGCGACTCCTCCAGAGACGCGACTCCACCAGAGTGATGTATGCACGGGGGAAATGATGTAAACGTCAGTTTCATGAGTGTCGTCAAGATTAATCTCAAACTACACAAACAAACAAACAAAACTCGGTGCTAAGTTTAAGGGTTAGATACTCAACTTTCGACCCTTGGCACGGTCCTCTATTTAAAAAGTATGCCCGACGGCCTGAAGTGCCTGGAAGGCGTGCCATGCATGCGTGCATATTATAAGTCCCACAAACTATTTGCTGACCCCCGTTTTTAGTGTTGGTTTCTTCTTAAAGCAGCCCCACGAGTGCCATTGCACGTACCGGACCTTAACTTTACAAATAACTGTGGTGGCCATCATGCTCATCTTTCCATTGTCCTTTTCATTATTACTTCAGGTTTGATGGGCGACACATTCAATTATTACTGTCAATAGCGAGAACCCGGCATGCGTTGCAGTGCCACTAAAAAAAAAATGTTTGTGTTTTAATTACCCTTTTTAAAGTTATTTTTTTAAATAGAGAATATGTTTACATTTTTTTCCGTCTGGTGCGTACACAAATAAATTAGAAGGTTTTTGGACGCGTGAGCAGGCAGCATAGAGCTGTCCTCGTGAGCAGGCAGCATAGAGCTGTCCACCTGAGCAGGCAGCATAGAGCTGTCCACGTGAGCAGGCAGCATAGAGCTGTCCACGTGAGCAGGCAGCATAGAGCTTTTCACGTGAGCAGGCCACATAGAGCTGTCCACGTGAGCAGGCCACATAGAGCTGTCCACGTGAGAAGCTTGGATTTTCAAAATTTAGTCCACACACTTGTAGCGGATTGATCAAACCGTGCAGTGGCTTTGCTTGAAATTATATTCATATAGCTCACATAAAAAACAATTAAAAAATGAAGCCCCCGCTCCCAAAAGCAAAATTGTAAAATGGTTGTACAGAAACCTACATATTATGTCACACACAAACTCAACTAACACTTGTATTTGATTCAGTTCCATCCACCCTGATGTAGAGACATGCTTTAAGCCATTTCACAAAAGTCCGACCGGTATTTGTTCATATCGTAGAAGCACTTTCTTTTTTTCAAATCGGTGTTGAGCTTAACAACATTTGAGACTACGAGATAATCAGTGGTCGGCGGGTCCCTCTCAAACACCTGTTATTCTATTTCATCCAATTTCTTGACTGCTCACCCTTTATTTTTTTAAATCATTTTTTACATATTCCTTCATACGAGTGCCAGCAATCCCCTCACTTTAGAGACGGATCGCTTTGAAGAGAATTGATAAAATTAAAATCTTAGAAAGTTTGTCTTGGTTCCCACATAGATCATCCGTCACCACCACTACCACACACGACCACTGGAACACTCGTGAGATGCCGTGCGAGAAGTGGACCGATGCGATCCTGCCATCGCTGTAATGTGTGTGGAGATATCGCTCTCGAGAGTGGATGAATGCTCTTGCTAAACACTTGATCAATCTTTAGGAACGTGCCGTAGAAACGCTGTGCTGGTTGGTGTAGGTCTTTTGTGCGCATGTGTGTCTGTGTGCGGTGTTTATCCACTTTCTAGCATGCATCATAACTCCTCGCCGGCTCTTTCCTTTTACCGTTTTTGAAGACACTCGATATCTGTTCGTCTTCCCGAGACGCTGTTTGAGCGTCTTGATTTGACACAACCACGAGAGTGACTTGTCACAGCGACTACTGAATGGCAGTCTCTGAAGATGCAACTTGAATTGATCGAGTTCATTGTCAAATTGTTACTGCAGTATATCCTAATTTCTTGGCGTAATCTTTCACTTCAGTGCAGAGCTAATTCTGGCTTCCCTTTGGTTTTTTTTATTTTATGTTTTTTTGTGTTTCAATTGACATGGACGTCACCGATTAAATGTGCTGTGCCACTCCGTTTACCCGCCCCTCGTATTGATTGGGAAAAGGTCGTTTACTTTCGAATGCGTTTTATTTGTTCAAAAGGGCGTCTATCATCCTGAGTCGCAGAGATCACGTGTTCGAGTCCACCAGATGTTAAAGAACACGATGAGACCGTATAGTCAAGAACAATAACAAGATTTGGGAGGAAGGAATCAACATGCTACTGCTTTCCGCCAAAGAAACAGTTAGAGAATCACTTGGATTCAGTCCGTTCGAACTAGTACGTTGTTATTTTATTTTTGGCCACACGGTTCGCGGCCCCTTTAAACTTTTAAAACATACGGGGATATCACCCAACATACACGGGGATATCACCCAACATACACTGAAACATTTTCTTTTCTTCTTTTTATTATATTTATCAGAAATACTACCCCGCTATAATGAAACACGTTGCCATGTATTTGTGTCAGAAAATGACATTGCTCAATCTACAAATACTGATTTTTTTTTTACTTTTTCATCTTGTATATTTACATTATATCACTTCTTACTTGTAAGTTGTGAAGCAAATAAACTGAAACCAGCAAAGTTTAAGACTTTAAAATTTTTCGAAAGTTATTTCTTTTTTTATATTTATCTAAAGATTGAGTACATCTGATGACCAGGCATAAATAAATAAGAAAAAAAATGAATAAATTTAATTAATCCAAATTAGCAACACTTTTTTTTTTCCTCAAAAGATCGCCTCACAGGCAGGAGTGCCCAACGTTTAAACGCACATTTGTGTTTATTTTTGGACACACCAAGTCACAACACGTTTTTCAATGTCCTGGTTCGAATTGTGAAAATTGCAAAAATGTCCTGTTTTGGCTCTGAAAAAAAAAGAAAATGGCCCTTTTATGTTACATTACTATCATCGTCGTCAATGACGTAACAACCCACTGAAGGCACTGACCTGCTCGGCCACATCCTTCCATTCAGACCGATTTGTGGCTTCTCTTCTCCATACGCGGACCACCGGCTGATGCAAATCAGTAAATCATCAATCCATCACAATCCTGGCCGACCGGTGGGCCGTCTGTTCATTATAGAGTACTCCATCTTAGTACCTAAGCCGTCTGTTCATTATAATCAGAGTACTCCTTCTAGTTACCTAAGCCGTGTGTTCATCATACTCAGAATACTCCTTTTAAGTTCCTATACCAATTTCAATATGACCCGTTTGTACTGCGGCTGTCGTTCTTGTATTGAAATATACCCCCCCCCCCCAAATTAGTGTCTTATTAAATGTTCTGTAGTGGCCCGTTTGTACCGCGGCTGTCGTTCTTTTATTGAAATATACCCCCCCCCCCCCAAATTAGTGTCTTATTAAATGTTCTGTAGTGTGAGTGTCCAGTTAACTATGTTCGCTGACTAATAGCCCCTAATTTGATTCCATTTGAAATCCCCACACTCCACAGCCATTTCCCGACCCCCACCAACCCACACTTCCCAAGTGCATCTTTAAAAAACAACAACAATATGCAGTACCTGCTGTCACTTAGGGGAGAACCATTGGTGTAAGGCGTCTTGCACGTATCGCAACCGGGAGAAAAAAATTACTTTTGCATTGCCGGCACAGGAGACTTAAGTCGACAGAATCCATTAAAAAAAAATGTGAGTTCGTGAACCCTGACCTCAATCCCGACTTTGTTTTACAATCCATCCTTAATTACGTTTGTTTACGATAAACTGGTCACTTTAAAAATGTTTTCCCGTTTCCCCTGGCATTGGCAGAACCAATGAATCTAAAGTGTGCACACAGTTTGAGAGCGTCCGCTTTAATTCATGAATTCTAGTAATAGAAAGTCTAAGAAAGTTAAGTGGTCCACACGCAAAGTGATATAGATTTGAAATTCAGTCGCCTTTATCTGCGTTAGAAAATCTTTCTGGTCCGAACTGGAATTTTCAAACACAGACAGCGCCGAGCATGGACGCAATACGGACACTGTATGGACACTGTATGGACACTCTATGGAAGCTTTATGGACACTGTATGGACACTCTATGGACATTCTATGGACACTCTATGGACACTCTATGGACACTCTATGGACACTCTATGGACACTCTATGGAAGCTTTATGGACATTGTATGGACACTGCAGGGACACTTTGACCAAGCACTTTAATGTTAAGAATAAGCTGCTTACCTACACCTGCAAGAGGGGAGAACCTTCATGATATCCAGATGTAGTTCTATTTATCAGGCGTCATTTGATGGTTTAAAAGAAACACAATTAAACAAAGCTAAAATTCATTATTGAACTTTGGATCTACTTTGAAAACACCAGGACACCAGAGCGTGTTTGCAGAGGATATATTTTTAGAAGGCTGAGAAATGCATTTTGAAAATTTAAAAAAAGAAAAGAAAGAAAATGTTTGACTGAGATCCCCCCCCCCCAACCGCCCCCACGCCCTCCCCACACATCAAACTGTCACCCTCGGCCGCCCCACCCCCTCCCCTTAATTTTCAGGCTCAGTTGACCTAGTTAAATAACAACTCATAACAGGTGCTGGAGGAGATTTAAAAAAAAAAAAAATTTTTAAATAAGAATTGTTTCGTATCTTTCCTAAGCTCATGGCGTCTTTTTAATAGAGTATTTGTTTATTTAAGCCAAAAACTGCTGCATTTTTTTCTTGTACAGGCTAGAGCGGGGAAAATTTATTATTTTTAAATGAAGATGGGAAGATTGATATCTTATTCAATCTAAATTGAAAAAGCGCCAGGTAAAGTGTTTGGCTTTCAAATATATATTTATTTATTTTTTTTTGAGTTTCAAGAAAAGCTCTTTAAAAACAGATTTGTTTAACCCCAAACTGTTTGTTTTTACCTGCGTTAAACCTATTCAATTATAAAGTAATCCTGGGAATCGCCTTAGACTCCAGGGGTTAACTATGGAGTAGTCCCAGGTTCACACCAGTGAAGACGTTCAACTTTAATTGTTGCAAAGCGTGTGTGTGTGTGTGGGGGGGGGGGGGGGTTGGTTTGTTGTTGTTTTTGGGTTTTTTTTTTTTTTTTTGGTTTTTTTTTTTTTTTTTTTTTTTGTTTTTTTTTTTTTTTTTTGGTGTTTTTTTTTTTTATTTTGGGAGGGGGGAATGACTAATCGTAATCGATTTCCTCCCATGAAATCCACACTTGTGAGATTAGGAAATTGAATTGAGTTACAAACTGGATGCAAATATACTATCTGCAGATGCTCCCAGGCATTGTCTGATCCATTACCACCACACCCCACCATACACACACTCATCTTGCTCCCTCTAGACCCACAGATCTTCCTCAACCCACACACATTCACAAACGTGTCGTCTAGTGCTCCATGACATTTTCTGATACCCCCTCCCCCCAAAAAAAAATCTACGTCATTTAGAATGACTAATTAATTAAATTTTTAAATTACGATTGGCTGCGTGCACGGACAACTTGAGGCTGCACTCTCTGACCTTTTAACTTCTTGTTTAGAATGTTTAATATATAATTAGCGGGGTAGCTGCCAATGTTCCCGTTAAGCTGCGCGGCTACGCGGCCGCGCAGCTATCTCACAGAAGCCGCGCAGCAGTTTTGAGTACCGTGCAGCAAATTTCCATGTAAGTGAGTGTTTGTGTTTGTGGGCTGTAAAATTTTGCACACAAAAAAATGATTTTTGCACGCGAACCAACAAACCTTAGAGGGAAAATTGGTAGCTGCCGCCCTAGGGCACGGGCAGGGCGCTGAGACTGGACACAGACTGGGCGCAGAGACTGGTAGCTGCTGCCCTAGAACACAGACTGGGCGCAGAGACTGGTAGCTCCCACCCTAGGACGCAGACTGGGCGCAGAGACTGGTACCAGAGTGACGACGTGCTATTTGCCATAACAATGTACTGAACAGAAATATGTGGGCAAGAGCTTTGACCAAGCGCTGCTCCACACCCTTGCGTAGGAAGGGTGGGGCAGAGGGCGGTACTTTTTCTATATATTAAGGGGTGGCATCCTCGGCTAACTGTTGAGCTTTTTTGTGAGAAGTAGTGGCAAAAATATTGGTGGCGCTAACACTAGCTACACCACTGTCTCCAGTCTTCACATCTCGCATAGTTACGCCACTCATCCCATAATCCACAAAAGAAGGATCTTGGACATTTCGAAAATAAAATCAAATTTTCCACGTCGGTTAATTAAATCCACGCCACTTACATAAAGAACCATCCACCTCTTCACACACACACACACACACACACACACACACACACACACACACATACCCATACGGCGCCGTCATCAATGTTGTCTAATATTGACAGACATCAAGATCGTCTAAATATATCTCCTAGTCACATCTACCCCATGAAATAAAGCTGATGTCCCAGCAGTATCCCCTAAAGAATGTTGCGGGGGTACAGAAATGACAAGAAAATGGCCGCGGCGTCTGGACAACCGGAAATTGGCAACGAAGCACTAATCATTCAACGATATGTTGTTGTTGTTTTTTGTTGGGGGGGGGGGTTAGGGCTTTCCGGTTACAGAAATGACAAGAAAATGGCCGCGGCGTCTGGACAACCGGAAATTGGCAACGAAGCACTAATCATTCAACGATATGTTGTTGTTGTTTTTTGTTGGGGGGGGGGGGTTAGAGCTTTCCGGATGTTGCGGAAGTCAAAAGCGAATAATGATATCTCGATATACATAAATATTTTTAGATCACCTCTTTCTAAATAATTTGGATTTTCATACTGGACCTCAAAGATGTATTACTTTTCTTTTTATTATTGGAGACCTCTAAAAAATAGGATCTTTTCGTAGGATCATTTCCTGAAAGGAGCGGTGTACGTACGAATTTATTACACAAAGGGCAAAGGGGGGTGTTGTTTTTTTTTAACTTGGAGCAAAATCAGGGGAGGGGGCGATGAAGAAATGTGTTACATTGGTCAGCCTTTAGGACATCAGCCTTTAGGAATCAGCCTTTAGGAATCAGCCTTTAGGACATCAGCCTTTAGGACATCAGCCTTTAGGACATCAGCCTTTAGGACATCAGCCTTTAGGACATCAGCCTTTAGGACACCTTTATTTTCTCACTACGACAACATGCGACATTGATGATTTTGTGCAGTCAAATTCTGTATCAAATCTGTATTCAAATCTGAGCTTAAGATCATGACTGTACGAAATCTGTATTCAAATCTTAGCCTAAGATTATGACTGTATCAAATCGGTATTAAAATCTTAGCCTACGATTAGGACTGTATGAAATCTGTATTCAAATCTTAGCCTAAGATTATGACTGTATCAAATCTGTATTAAAATCGTAACCAAAGATTATGACTGTATGAAATCTTTATTCAAATCTTAGCCTAAGATTATGACTGTACGAAATCTGTATTCAAATCTTAGCCTAAGATTATGACTGTACGAAATCTGTATTCAAATCTTAGCCTAAGATTATGACTGTATGAAATCTGTATTCAAATCTTAGCCTAAGATTATGACTGTGCGAAATCTGTATTCAAATCTTAGCCTAAGATTATGACTGTATGAAATCTGTATTCAAATCTTAGCCTAAGATTATGACTGTATGAAATCTGTATTCAAATCTTAGCCTAAGATTATGACTGTATGAAATCTGTATTCAAATCTTAGCCTAAGATTATGACTGTACGAAATCTGTATTCAAATCTTAGCCTAAGATTATGACTGTATGGAATCGGTATTCAAATCTTAGCCTAAGATTATGACTGTATGAAATCTGTATTCAAATCTTATCCTAAGATTATGACTGTACGAAATCTGTATTCAAATCTTAGCCTAAGATTATGACTGTATGGAAACGGTATTCAAATCTTAGCCTAAGATTATGACTGTATGAAATCTGTATTCAAATCTTAGCCTAAGATTATGACTGTGTGGAATCGGTGTGGTTATTCAATTATTTTTGTGCATTCATAAAGAAAACAAAACCTTACACCAACGGAGTCAAATATTTCCTTGTACGTCACTAAAACATAAAAGTCCTTTTGAATGGTGAATCAAACATTTGATGTGGGGGATCATCGTATGCGTATATCTACAATGATGGGACGCTACCGGTAACTATGTCCGGAGGCAGCAGACGGCGTCGTTCTCATTCCGACCGTCATTGCGTCACTTCTGGACTCGGTCTTAGTCGAACAGTGTCTCGTTTTTGTTGTTTTTTTTTTTTTTTTTGAATTAGAATAAAACTAATTTCCTGGCTGTCTCAGCATCCGGGGGGGGGGTTGAGTGTGTGTTTGGAACGGGGGGGGGGGGGGGTTGGTTTCCAATTCCATTTTATGGCTTTGGCTTTTA
>CAXITT010000599.1:29057-40225 GCA_964033795.1 Lymnaea stagnalis | reverse complement strand
TGTTTTTTCCCCCCCCCCCCCCAATTCCCTTTTTGGTGTTGTTTTTCCCCCCCCCCCCCCCATTTCATTTTGGTTAGTGTTATTCCCGTGTCCCCCCCCCATTCCATTTTGGTTAGTGTTATTCCCGTGTCCCCCCCACCCATTCCATTTTGGTTAGTGTTTTTCCCTTGTCCCCTTCCGCCCCCCCCACCCCGGGTTGAAAATCCTGGCTGTCCTAGACTGATCTCGAAAACCTCTTCTTCATTTAATGTCTTCTTCATTTAACGTCTTCTTCGCGTAGCCTCTTCTTCCTTTAACGTCCTCTTCATTTAACGTCTTTTTCATTTAACGTCTTCTTCATTTAACGTCGTTCTCATTTAACGCCTTCATCATGGCAAGTCCTCTTCATTTAACGCCCTTTGATGTTACGCCCTCTTTATATAACGTCTTCTTCCTTTAACGTCGTCTTCATATAACGTCTTCTTCATATAAAGTCTTCTTCATATAACGAATTCTTGATTTAACGTCGTCTTCATGTAATCTCCTCAACTGGGATGACTGTATATAAAAATGACACCAGACTCTAAGAATCACACTCAGGTTTGAAAGAGTGCATCTAGCCTTTCATACCATAAATTCTTGGGGAAAATATTTTCTGACTCCTTTTCCTGTTTTACTCGAACGAAACAGAATGGGGAAAAACCATAGTGATACTCCGTTCACGTCTTTTAATTCATCGATCTTGAAGTTCATATCGATCAAATATTTGTTCCCATTTTTTTTTTTTTTGAACAACCCCTGACTTACAGAGGTGGCGCCACTGTGCACAATGCCATTATCTGTGCAGGACATTCCAATCCATCAAACTCTGGCCGTTCTTGGATGAACTATTTACGGTTTGCCAGGGGCGGACCAAAACATTTTCCCCCCCAATGATGCTGTTTGTTCTCACAAAAGGATGGCGTGTCTGACATTGGTTATGCTTCGCCACCGGTCAAGCGTCCACTGAATAGGGATACGAACACGTGCAAGACTTCGATGAAGAAAAATGGACATTTGTGAATGTTAATTATTATACAGCAATGGCAAAATGATTTAGGTCAAATTAATGTTGAAGAAACAAAATGGGTTAAGGATTAGTGTAATTTAGTTTCTCTTCATTCCTTGCTGGAACTATATGCTACCTCGTTCAGTTAGAATTATACGTCTAATGAAGCAGGCCTAATGAAGCAGAACCAATGTAACAAACCCAATGAAGCAGACCTAATGAAGCAGACCCAATGAAGCAAACCTAATCATAAAGACCTAATCAATCAGGCTTATCAAACAAACCTAATGAAGCAGATCTAATAAAGCACACCTAATGAAGCACACCTAATGAAGCAGACCTAATAAAGCAGGCCTAATGAAGAAGACTTATAATAATCAAGCAGACCTAATCAAGAAGACCTAATCAGGCATTTCTAATCATGCAGATCTAATCAAGCAGACCATATCAATCAGGCATAATCAAGCAGACCTAATCAAGCAGACCTAATCACGCAGATCTAATCAAGCAGACCAATTCACGCAGACCTAATGAAGAAGACCTCCTTGTATCTAGCAAAGAGCCAAAAGTTTTTTCCACGGGCAACGGGGTAGGTTTAATTCTATCCCAAATTCGCATATCTTTTTCAGAGTCGGGAGATTTAAGAAATTACCTTCTGTGGATCAACCTGATGAAGTGGTAAACAATTTCCTGTCATATCTAAATCTAAGACAGGAACCAGAAGAACATGGTCCTTACTTTCGACCCACCAAATCCAAGATGGTGGCAGCCCTTGCATCTCTATAGATCCGGGAGTCAGAAGCTCGTCAACAGTTGTTCATGTTCGCCCTGCCAATTATTGTGGATAAGTCTGTGCTGCAGAACTCGAGTCCAATTTATAACTTTTCTCATTAATGACGCTATCCGAGTGCCTGCACAGCTATTTTTTTTTAAACAGTATGAAGTTTATCAAGTGAAGTATTTTAAAGTGTGGTTCCAAATTCGTATGATTTGACGTCACAACAACAAAAAGTTGCGTTCTGACTCGTATTTTGTTTTTAAATTATTGAAAAACCTTTTGAAAAAAAAAGTTTTTTCGTATAAATCCTTTGTGCGTCTTTTTGTCAGCACTTATTGTAATTGTACGTGATTTATTATTGATGTGATTGCAGCAACTGGTTTTCGCTATGGGAATGGTGTTGATCAAAATTGGCGCATGTAAAACCCAGTAGACTAAGGACATATTTCAACACAAATTAATCTCCACACCAAAAACACACAGCCATTTAAATTATCATTACCATTTCCCCCCCCCCGTTTTTTCCACTTGAAAAAGGGGAAAAACTGATTTCGGGGGGGGGGGGGTCGCTGTTGGGGGGGGGCTGAAAATTTGATGGAATATGTTGTTATCAGCCATTTTTCGGCTTGATAGGATGTCCAGAAGTGGATTAATTAATCTTCCAAAGATTTTACCACAAAGAAACACAGGAACAAAGGCTATTTTTGGGGGGGGTGGGGGGTTGGGGCCGAAATGTTTAAGAATGTTTTGTCATTTGACAACGATTCTAAATGTAAGTTTCAGCTCGTTAGGATGACGGAATAGAGTCAGTTATTCTCCCAAGATTTTGCCATACATATCCACACAAACAAAAGCGAAATTAATATTAAGGATTTTTTAAAAAAATAGAAACATATAATAAAAGGATGCCATCATTAATTCTCCATTTTGAAGGGGAAAAAATAATGAAACATAAAATTAGATAGACAGAAATATTTGTTGATGCTTACAATATTCTAAACCCCACAAGTGTTTTAAGTTTATATATATATTTCTGATGCCCTGCCTGGTGGGTCTCATGCCCTGCCTGGTGGGTCTCATACCCTGCCTGGTGGGTCTCATGCCCTGCCTGGTGGGTCTCATGCCCTGCCTGGTGGGTCTCATGCCCTCCCTGGTGGGTCTCATGCCTTGTCTGGTGGGTCTCATGCCCTGCCTAGTGGATCTCATGCCCTGCCTGGTGGGTCTCATGCCCTGCCTGGTGGATCTCATGCCCTGCCTGGTGGGTCTCATGCCCTGCCTGGTGGGTCTCATGCCCTGCCTGGTGGGTCTCATGCCTTGTCTGGTGGATCTCATGCCCTGCCTGGTGGGTCTCATGCCTTGTCCGGTGGGTCTCATGTCCTGCCTGTTGGGTCTCATGCCTTGTCCGGTGGGTCTCATGTCCTGCCTGGTGGGTCTGTTGCCCTGCCTGATGGGTCTCATGTCCTGCCTTGTCGGTCTCATGCCCTGCCTAGTGGTTCTCATGACCTGCCTGGTGGTATCATTCTCACTTATGTCAGTCTTACCCGACCAACTTGCACATACAGACGTCAGGTTGCGAGGGGGGGGGGTCTCTTTCAGCTGGATGTATCATGCGGCCGCAAAACTCTTTGCTGGAAGACCTGCTGTTCGTGTCTCATCACTAACGGTATACAAAGTTGGAGCCCGGTCCGGGTGTGCGATTCTTCGATGGTCACGGTTTAAGAGCATCACCCGGGAACGATTCCTGCCATTCTAAGTCTTGCTTCTTACATTTGATTGTGTTTTAATTTATTTTTAAAAAAAATTAAATTAAAGTTCCTACGCGCACCATTAATATTTCTCAATAAATCCGATTTCTCCCCCTCTTCTCCTCTGTATAAATATAAATGACATAAATAAGGCAGCTATAAATCCACCCCATGCCCTCATCCTCGCGCTTGATTTCCAGAGTTTCCTAAGCACCACTGTCGTGTACCAAAATACTATTAACCAAGTCGGTGGAGCATGCTCCAGACTGGCCAAATCCAAGTCTCAACTTGTAGTCCAGAGTCGTAGCTCGCATGCAGCTTTTAGCGTATCATCCGACTATGCAACTTTGGTGTTGAGGATTTGTTTGTTTCATCAACTGAACAAGAACTGGAGCACCAAGTACATTTCTCTTTTTCTTTTTTTTTAAAAATAGTTTCCCCTTCCCACTTATTTCCTGAAGCGTTAAATAAAATTCCAAGCTTATATGCCTAGGTGTCGTGCATGTTTGAGAAGCCCTGGTGTACAACCAAGCACTAATAACCTCGCCAGGGTACCCGTCTAGACGCAGCTGGACAGACCGGAAAGGGAGGATAAAACTGCGGGAAATTCTACTACGTCTGCGGGGCTTTCGATGCTCGCGTACTGGTAATTAACGCGAGGACGTCTCGAGATCTGAGGCGGGTGTAAACAAACCGAGGGATTTTTGTGTGTGTTTGTTACGAGACATTTCAAGTGACACAAACAAAAAAAAAACACGGTTCTATAAGATATAGACTTTTGAACCGCCGTGACGTCACGTACAGGGAACGCCCTCTCTTGGGGATCTTTCCAAACAATGGGTCTTTACCAGTGACCCTACCACAATCGACGAAGTGGGTCCATAGTGGGCCTACTCCTGGGATATGGAAATGCATACAGATTAGCGTATTAATTATTCTAATTGTATGCATAACAGGTGTAGATCTATTTAAGGGATAACCCATCCGAGGGACCCCATCGGCCCGGGATATTAAATGTTTCCGCCCGCTCGATGACAGATGCACCACAAATGAATGTATCATTCCATAATTGAAAATGTAATAGAGATAGATTTTTAAAGTTAAAGGCGCCTTCCATAAAGTAGGTCACGCTCCGTGTGACAGGTCGTGTCATTTGCCTGGTTAGAGTGGGGTGGGGGGGGGGGGGGGGGGGGGGGGGGGGGGGGGGGTGAAGATCTTGTTATCCGTCAAAAAAAAAAAAAAACTCTTGATTCATATAAAACTTGAAATGTCCTCGATTATTGAACTTTTTTCTTGTGATGTATGTATTATGACAGAAGATGATGTCACTTTAATACATTTAATAGGAAAGTATGTTTAAGATTATTGTATTTAGTTCATTTTTTTTTTTTAAATCATGGAGTGTGTAACAATTGTCAAAAATAGTCTGACAAACGTTATGGACGGCTCCTAACCCGGAATAAATGATTTATACTACATCACATTCGTTTTGTTTAGTTGTTTAGTTGTTTAGTTGTTTAGTTGTTTAATTGTTTAGTTGTTTAGTTGTTTAGTTGTTTGGTTGTTTAGTTGTTTAGTTGTTTAGTTGTTTAGTTGTTGTTGTTTTTTTAAATATATTCAGTAAATTAATCAGCATGCACAGTATTTATATGACGATATTGGCACTGTGACATAAGGCTCATAAAAAGTCATTTCGCCATCAAAATCGCCCATGAAACCATTGGGGCTGGCCACCCCGATCTAGATGATGCAAGGGTTCTCCCGTTAGAGGGTTGGCGGAGTGGGTAGCTTAGAACAGTGGCTGTACATTTTACCTGGGATCCTGTCAGCCTTTAATTTCCGGTGTCCTTGTTTGTTGACAGGGGCCCAAACAGTATTGCATGTAGATTCGACAGGGGCCCAAACAGTTTTGCTCGTGCTTCTTGACAAAGAAGCATACCACAATGCCTGTGTTTGTCGACATTAGGGACCATACCGTAAAGCCAGTGTTTGTTGACATTTGCCCACATCGTATATTCTGTGTTTCTTTTACAAGGGTCTTTACAGTACTGCATGTTCGTTGGCAGGAGCCCATAGAGTACTGCCCATCTGTTGGCAGGGGCCATACAGTACTGCCTGTTTTTTGGCAGGGGCCATACAGTACTGCCTGTTTGTTGGTAGGGGCCCATATAGTACTGCATATTTGTTAGCAGAGGCTCATATAGTACTGCATGTTTTTTAACAGAGGGCCATACATTACTGCATGTTTGTTGGCAGGGGCCTATACAGTACTGCCTGTTTGTTAGCAGGGGCCTATACAGTACTGCCTGTTTGTTAGCAGGGGCCTATACAGTACTGCCTGTTTGTTAATAGAGACCCGTATCGTACTGTCAGTGTTTGCTGTCAGGGGTCCCTTAACTAAAATATTTTATCAACTCTTTATATTTCTGATAGGAACAGGTCGCATTCAGATCGCCGAGTGGCTGAAGCCATTTAGTCGTGCCACATCTGCCGACAAGATATATTATCAAATATTTCTCATCCTAAAATCATTTTGTATCTGGATCTAAAAAGGCGTGAAGACAACATAAAAGAGCGGTATTTTAAAACCGTTCTCAGTGCAACGTCTGGCCAGGGTTCAACGCCTCTGAGATAGCAATAGACACATTTTTTTCCTTCGAGTCACGATAAGTTTCAGACATTTTAAAAGCTCTACCAAGTTTCACAGATCGTATGGGCAACGAACTTTAATTCTTGATTTGCCATTGTCAGAGGTCTCCCCCCTCCCCCCAGCCCCCCCCCCACCATTGTACGCTCTTAGATTGTCACGCCTCTGTTAGGATCACTTACATACAGTTTTTTCTTTTATAATATTTTTTTTAAAACTGCCTACAGCCTATTCTTTGTTTCAAACCCTCCCCTCTCAGAAAATCAATGGCCATGGCAACTTAGCGACATCCCTTTTAAGCAAGCAGGAAATCCTCTGAGATGTCTTCATTTTGATTCTGTTAAATCTAAAAGAATTTCATAGTAGTGGGTTCCTGAGTTTAAATCAGCTACTGGATAGCATTTCATAATGTCATTGTAAAACTTCATCGTGCACTTAAGTATGGACACCAAGAAATGCTCATGTCCTTTCCATGACACTAAGTTAAGAGAAAAGAACTGTCCCATTTTATCTTAATTTTTTTTATTTTAAAAAAAATAATAATTATATATTTATTTTTTGAATGCGGTACTGTGTGCGTGGGGTGTAAAATCCATATTTTGTTATCACAAATCAGAATCGTGATATGAAAAATATATACCGGCTATTTCATTAATCCCAAAAATTATCGTTCTTATATCCCAAAATTATAACTATAGTTCTCTTTTGAGAAAGTAAAGTAAAGTTACTGTTGATTGCTGTCTTGGTTCAGTGAGCTGCTGTTTGTTCCTGTCTTGATGCTGTGAACTGCTGTTGATTGCAGTCTTGATGCAGTGAAATGCTGTTGATTGCTGTCTTCATACGGTGAACAGCTTGGACATTGACATTTACTCTTATAATTTCTTGTTATCCCCCAAATAGAACTGAACAGTTTTAAAATAATTGTGCAAGTCTAGTTACGAGTGCCCAAATATTTGTTTCAAACTATCTGGTAGATGCATGCCAATGGAAACAAGACTATTTTGTAAAGCTACTGTGCTATCTCTTATGCCCTTAGCTAAAGTGCTGTAACTGATCCATGTAGATACAGTGCAACCCCTGATGCCCTTAGCTTTGATGCTATCTCTGATGCCCTTATCTACAATGCTAGCCCTTATGCCCTTAGATTTGGTGCAATCGCTTATGCCCTTATCTACAGTGCTAGCCCTGATGCCCTTAGCTATGGTGCTATCTCTGATTGACATAGCTACAGTGCTATCTCTGATCCCCTTAGCTACAGTGCTACCGCTGATGCTCTTAGCTACGGAGCTACCTCTGATGCCCATAGCTACAGTGCTATCTCTGATGCCCTTAGATACAGTGCTACCTTTGATACCCTTTGCTACAGTGCTACCTCTGACGCCCTTAGCTACTGTTCTATCTCTAATACCCTTTGCTACGGGGACATCTCTGATGCCCTTAGCTACAGTGCTATCTCTTAAGCCCTTAGCCTACGGTGCTATCTCGTATCCCTTAATCATCCATACCGGTAGTCTGATATCAATGGAAAATATGGCACCAGAATTCAAGCCATTGATCTTTAGCAGAATTTTTTTTTTAATTGCCAGTCGTGTTTTTATGATACATTTTTGGTCTGGTATTATGTTATCTTCATGCTGTCAAAACTAAAAGCATGAATAACTGTTGACACTTGTTACAGTTCACGTGAAGATTTTTTTTTAAAAACACAATTAGAGCAAATGACGAGCGTCAGCTACAGAATTTGTTGTCTTGTTTATTTATTAAAATTATCCTCTAACTCAAACGGTTCAATTCTTCTGTCTGCTTGTATCGGCAAGGCGTTGTGAAGACTCTTTAGAGACCGACCGAATTTCGGCTTTGGCTTTGGTTTCGGCGGCGAAAGTGGCCATTTAATCACTTTCGGCCAAGTTTGGGTTTCGGCCGAACCTGAAAAGTTAACTTTCGGCTTAATTTCGGTTTCAGCCGAAAGAGAAAAGTTAACTTTCGGTTTTTCTTCGGTTTCGGTCGAAATTGACTTAGAATTTCAGCCATCCGGCCGAAGGTGACTCAGGTTTTCGGTCATCTAATATTCAGCGAAAACGATATTTAACAACAAACTAAGCGACATTTAAGAATAAATTAAGAGATCTTTGAGAACAAACTAAATGATATTTAACAACAAACTAAGCGACATTTAAAAACAAACTAAACGATCTTTAAAACAAACTAAGTGATCTTTAAGAACATTCTAAGCGATCTTTAATAACAAACTAAACGATCTTAAAGAACAAACTAAACGATTTTTAATACCGAACTAAATTATCTTTAAGAACAAAACAAATGATCTTTAATAGAAAACTAAATGATTTATAAGAATAAACTAAGCGATCTTTAACAGAAAACTAAATACTCTTTAGGAACAAACTAAACGATCTTTAAGAACAAACTAATCGATCTTAAGGAAAAAAATCAATTATCTTTAAGAACAAATTAAGGGATCTTTAGAAAAAAACTAAGTGATCTTTAACAACAAACGAAGCAATCTTTATGAACAAACTAAACGATCTTTAATAACAAATAAAGCGATCATTAACAAAAGCTGGACGATCTTTAACAAAAAACTAAGCGATCTTTAAGAACAAACTAAATTATCTTTAACAACAAACTAAGCGAAATTTTCGAACAAACTAAGCAATCTTTATGAACAAACTCACCGATCTTTAAGAACAAACTAACCGAGCAATAACAAGCAACTAACGATCTTTAACAACAAACTAAACCATCTTTAAAAACAAATAAAGCGACCTTTCAGAACAAATTAAGCTATCTTTTAGAAACAGATCAGAATAACAATTTTTAAGAGACCCAGTTTAAAGAAATAATACTTTGCATTAATTTTGCCCCCCCCCCCACCCCAATTTTTGCCAAATTTTCTCCTACCATACTAATTTTAAAAAATTGTAAAGCAATTTAAATTACTTTTATATTAAAATGGTAAAATCCAAAGTATTCATTAGATCAAGGGTCTCAAACTCAAATCATCAGGGAGGCCGCAGGAGGTAGTGTCTGAATGAGAGTGGGGCGCATCAAGTAATCCACAAAAAAAGTGCTTACAACTGTTATAATATGCTCAACCTTTATAAATAACAATAAAATCATTAAGGTTTCTCAAGAACTAGGATTCACTTTCATCCACTTACTCACTGTTGCATACAAAAATATATAGAAACGTCTTTTAAAAAAATCAGAATTAGACTAGTCGGTGAGATTCGACTGAAACCGTCGCGGAGAGTCACGTTATCGATATGAGAATGGGGGAAACGGGCCGCGCATTAACACTAAACTTTTCTGTCTCGCAAAATATCGTCTTGCGGGTCACAAATGGCTCGCGCGCCGCGAGTTTGAGACCCCTATATTAGATGTTTATTTATTAATATTCACGATTATCTCATTTTTTACAAAAAGAATGTAAATATTTTCCCCCATCATTTTCGATGAATGCAGGATGTATGCGGGAACGAATTTCAAAATATCTTAATATTTCATTTTCGGTTTCGGCTTCGGTTGGCCTAGGGTCTCCAGGTGGCTAAATCCGGCCCTGTCTGTGGCTGATGCAAGAAAAAGACAAGAGGGATCACACTGATGTCAAGATTAAAATGTACTTGCATTAGATAATTTAAGATGTTATCGAACTTAAATCGGGAGAAGAACGCGCGCCCACCAAGACGCCACCCAGTGCTGCCCTACTACACGGTATTGGTTGGCTTTAGCATTTTGGTATCCTCCCCTAGAATTCATTGACCGCATTCAGCTTAAGTAAATTGTTACGCTGATGCAGACGTCCTATTTGTTTCGCGCCATTTCTGCCATGACAGGTTCCGTGTCCCAGGCTGCAGCCGTGTGAGTGCGTCATTACTTCTCCATTTTGTCGCTTTTGTCTTGGAAACTCGAGGCCGCTAAAAACAAAAGATTTCAATTCCTGGCCCCCGGCAGTCTAAATGCTCGTACTATTCTCTGATTGTTGTAATTAGTCCCTCACAGTCTTTCTGTCATTAGTATCTCACAGTCTTTGAATATACAACACGCTGTACCGCAGACCTTGAGGGTGTATACCAACCTGCATACTGTATCGCAAAAAAATGGGGGGGGGGGTGTTGTCACGCGTTGTACCGCGTTATTTGTGGATTACACATCAAGTTGTACCGCATTCTTTAACCACAAATATGAGTACCGAAGATTGTTGCGCTTACGGAAGGCGCACTTTCGCATTTGCTGACCCAACAATTTGGAACACACTTCCTGGCGCTCTTAGAACCAGCCAGACACTGGAGTCTTTCAAAACCGAATTGAAAACACATCTATTTCACAAACACTTGCTGGGGTGATGTTGTCTACCATCTTTTCCAGCTGGCTATTATCTCCTAGATGCATATTGGCTTCGTTGTTTATGTTTGTAAGGGATGAAAGACTTAGAATGGGTATTCTCGTATGTATTTTTTGAAATGTTGCGTTTTTGTATTTCAATGTGGTATAATATAGATATTTGTCATTTCTCTTTAAACATGGTTGAGTTTGTAACGCGCTTCGAGCCTTTGGGGATGAAGCGTGCTTTTCAAATAAACTTTATTATCATTATTATTATTACATAAAACCTTTAACCGAAAGTTGTACCGAAATGTTTTATTTCTGTATTCTTAAAACTAAACATCAGTGCACAGATGTTTCGTGGGATCTATCATGTGTTTATATTAATTGCGCTGTTATATTACGGCGGACAGTTGATTGCGCGCTTTCCGCCAATCAAATAAATGGAAATGGTTGTTGCAGTGTTTTGTTTCGTTTTTTTTTCTTCTTTTTTTTTTTTAAATATAATTTTCTCATGACCTACTCTTTAATAAAAATTGCTTTTTAGCATTACATTTTGAATATAATTGTGTTTTACTTGTTGAAAATCAATTTATGTTCCTCTCGGGGGGGGGGGAGCGGAAGAGC
>CAXITT010000598.1:437710-482668 GCA_964033795.1 Lymnaea stagnalis | reverse complement strand
ATATATATATATATATATATATATATATAAGAAAGCTGCCCACCCTTCAGTCCGTTTATGTGGTCTTAACGGATTACTTTAAACAAATAATATAAAGTATCTACATTTTGTAATTTTCAATTTTTAAATTAGAAATATCGGTCTATTGAATTCCTCCTCAATGTCCTTTAAAAAACAAATTTTTACACGCTAGGGGAAATTAATTTGCCATTACACTTGTAATGCCATTTCTTCAAAAAATCATTTTGCAAAATGTATTGTCTTGACAATTATAGTCCTAAAATTGGCGACCGTGGCTCGCGTTCCACATGCCTCACTTCATTGAGTGTACCGGTAGTCTGGGAGATTAAATAATTGGTTCTTACCACACCTTACTCTGGGGAAATATGGGGGAAATATTTGGACACAGCTTAGGTATTTTTCAAGATGATCTGGCATCACAGTTGAATGACTGGCAGCACAGTTGAGTGACTTGCAGTAATTGGCCCCAGTGGATTTATTATTCTCACAACAGGTGAGACTCGGCTGTGACACGATTTTAACTTCACTCTTATATATACATATATATTTTTAAAAAATGACTTTTAATCAAACGGATGTAATGCTCAGATAGAAAGAATTATGATCGATTAAGGAATTCCCATTTCGGTACCCAAGTGCGTGTAACAAGTGTGTGTCACTCGGGTGTGTTCCCAGTAGGAATGGCTAAGGCCGTCGCTTAGACTTAGAGTCACTCTACTTAACATTTTCAAAGTAAAGGTGTTTTACATTCATTATGTGTCTAAGTATTATTTTAATTTTTAAAAAAACTCTTATGGAATCAGTAATGTGAAGTTACTATTTAAAAAAAATAAAATAAACGTTATTCAAACGTTTTTGTTTGTTTTGTTTTTTTAAAGTTTGTGATCATTATGGCATGCGTGATATGGACAATATTGACGTCACCGATTACATTATGTGCTTTGCCACTTCTTTTAGACACTCGTCTATTGATTGGGTATAAGGTTATTTACGCTCAAGTTCATTCTTTTTGTTCTAAAGATTACTATGAGTATCAGGTGACGCGATTTCTAGAATTTCTTAACTAGATGGTTCTGGTTTAAAATACCTGTACAGGTAGTAGCCTATATAGGACGGCAGCTTTCCCCAGCCGGCAGAGAGGTTTGTGTACCGTTTTTACTTGCTGTGCTGTATGTTGATATAGGTTTCTATTAATTAAAACTTGTATTTTGGGGGGCGTCCATTAATTTGTCAACAAAATAGGGAGAAAGGGGGGGGGTGGAAATTGTTGACAGTTGTTGGCAAGGGGGAGGGGTGGAGCCTAGATTAGTGGACGTCAAAAGTCATGTTTTTTTTCAATTAGAATCTTAATCTTAAAAATTGACTTGTACTTACATTATTTCAAACAATTTAATGAGTGTAAATGGTCACATATGTTTAGGCTTTTAACAATGTAAGAGTTATTTAACGTGTGTATGTCTGTGCACTGCAGATGGTTGGTCAGAATGTTAGCACTCTTTGTTATCAAATGGTGTTGATAGAGTACTTTGAGATACTTTGAGAATAAGGTGAATGTAAAGTGAGTACCAATAATAACATCGCTGTTACCCACCCTGTTGTTTATAAGTAGGTCATGTTCAGAACTGCCAACTCATTCAAATTGCTTTCGGGATTTTAATGCCATCAGCGTAGCATTTCCACTGTAACACCTTATAGTTTCCTCCCATCCCCCTCTTAGTGTATTACTCTTATCTACCCCTCCCCGTATATCCTAGAATTTACCCCTATTCTCCTTACGCTAAGCGGATAATTTTAAAAAATAAATTGTTTTTGTGTTTAAATTTACCACTGGTCGCCAGAATCATCATACAACTAATAAGACTATGCAAAATGTAAAGTTTAATTTTAATGACAAATATCAAGAAGTCAATAAGTCTTATTTAAAGGGACGCTATTGCACATTCTGAAAATAAAACGCTTCAGAAAGGTTGTCTCCCTTGCAACTTTTATTTACGTATGAGGGGGAGAAATCGGTTCAGATTATATTATTGATCGATGGAAGTTTGTTAAAAATGAACGTATTTTAAAGTAGATATAGACAGATATATATCTATATATTAGAGACATTTATATATATCTTATATATAAGTTTAAAAATAATAACTTATATACATAAATACGTTATATATATATATATATATATATCTTTTTCAGGGAAGTTGCGCCTGAGGATTTTTTTCACCCTTACATCATTTTGAAAAAATGTTCCTCATGAATGAAACAATTTCCGTTCCAACAATATCCCTTCAAACAAACTTCCGTGGAGCAATTTTCCTTGGAACACATTTCATATCGTACTATCATTCATGTTCATGTAGTACAGGGGTTCTTAACCTTTTTTGCAACACCACCCCCCTCTCGATTTCAGACGATTCCCACAACGCCCCCCTCCCTAGCTAAAAAATTAATTTTCCAGGTTAGTTAAAAGCATAACTATAGACTAAAAAATTATCACCCTAAAATATCCATGGCGTACGTCAATCTGTATCACTGTTGATAGGCCCTATAACAAACGTTAGTTTATAGCATGGCGCTCACACCAGTATTAAATTGCTTTACAAAATCCAACAATATAAATACTAAGACTAAGAGTTTCAGTTTTCTATCACTTTTATGGACATCCTAAAATTTTCTAAAAAACGTTTTTTGAAAAAGATATTTGAGGTCAAATTAATTTGTACATACTGTATATAATTTTTTAAATCGTTCTGTTGCTAATTTTTGGCTCTTTTGACTAATGAGTTTGCCGACCACTTTCCTATACCTGTAACATATGAACGGTTTCTGGATCCAGCACAGCACACGGTTATTAAAATCATGTACCGGTACTCAAAATAAACTTTCATATGTTTTTTTTAAATTTAATATTTAAAACTTTGGAGTAAAGGAAGGTACATTAACCGATTTTTATTTAATTGTTTAAAAAAAAACAACGGTTTGTTATATTTAATTTCATAAGTTCTATAAATAACAAATTATAATTATTTCAATTTATTCTCATATCAAATTAAATTAGCAGTTTAACAAATCCATCTTGGCTAATGTGAATAAATAGCACCCTGAGTCATTTGCATGTTTTGTCCCTGGTTCCAGTCGGGTCAAAACCCAGGTTAGGACATAAGTTCGCCATGGTTAAAAAAAACGCGGTGCTATGCCTTCACATTTACCCAAATCTTTAATTAACAAATCTTGACAGCAGGCTTGCCAAACGTGCGTAAATTTACGGACAGTCCGTGTAAAGATTTGTCGTAAAATTGCCTGTCCGTAAAATTCCGTTAAAAAATTAAGACGTCCGTAAAAAAAAAAATCGATAAAACGTGGAATCTCATCGTTTAAAAAAACACAGTAAATCATGTTTGTGATCTCTATTTTCTTGATTTAAATTTTAATTTTTTAATTGTTTTAGTGGCATCCCGCGCTCTATTAATAAACTGTAAGAGCTTTCTGGACAGCTAGCTAGGCGCGCGCGGCGAAACGCATCGCGGCAAGATGGACTTGTTTAGACAGATCGTTAGTCGTTACGTCACAATAACGCATAAATTATGACGACATAAATATAAAAATAGTATCTGTTTTTTTAAAAAATGGACTTTATATATATATAAATGTGTCCGTAAAAAATTGTTTTTGTCCGTAAAATTTGTTGAGAGTTCTTATATTTGTCAGTAAATGTTATTTTATTGAGTTGGCATTGGCAAACCCTGCTTGACACTTTATGGGTGAGTGTTTATATTTGTTTAGAATGGTGCCCCACTAACCCCCCCTGTCAACAAAATGAAACCTCAGTGTAGACACACTACAGATGATTATCAATTGAATTACGTTGCGACTTGTGCAGTTAAAGCCATCCTTGATTCTGAACATTTCCAGAGGGAAAGTGATTTTTGTCAACTTCAATCACATATTCACGTAGGGACACGTGTTACAGCGAGCTCGGTTGCAACTTTTTGGTGCCTACTTGTGCTTTAATAGCAGGGGAGGCAGCTTCTAAAAAGCATGTCCCTAAGGCTCTTGCCTCCCTCCAACCCCCCCCCCGCCCCCGCGGGAAAGCGAAAACAGGAGGTTTTTTGAAAATCAGATGAAACGCTGCAAAATGTTTTTTTTTAATTTTTTTATTTAGACACCTCCCTTTCAAGTAGCGCCCAGGGAAATGCCCTACCTGCCATTAGTCAAAGACTGGCACGGATGGCATACATTCTGGCTGCAAGCGCTTTTAATTATTTCTTAAATTGAATTATCTCATCAAATTAAAAGCGCCCCCGACCCCTGTTTCTTAATTCACCTTTTAAACCCATTGAGTTACATTACATTTTCCCCTTTTCAAAATTGTAATTTATTTGAAATTATTGATAGCTAATGTTATATCGGTTCTTTTCAACGATATATTTTAAGGTTCTCTGTCCCATATACAAGAAATATGGATCAATATTCGAGACGATTACATTGGGTGGTCATGACTTTGCTGCTTGGCGCGATATACTTTATAGAAGGTAAGTGAAGCTGATAAGAAATTCAACGTCTACTGCGCGAATTTTTGTATCATATAGTTCTTGAAAAAACTCACAACTATTAGTGATTGATATATTAGTTGTTGGTTTTTTTTTTTAAAATATATGTTAGAATCGTGTAACAAACTGTAAAGTGTATTAAAAAAAAAATTAAAATTATGGTATTGTTGAATAATGTTAAGCTCGACCACACACACCAGAGTTGAAATCGGTAACTTTTTGCGGGTTTCGTGATTAAAGTCCACACAGAAATCACATCATCTGGAAATTCGAAATTACCGAATTTTAAATTGGGGCAAAGGCAAAGGTGTCACACGCTACACCAAAAGGCTTAGCTGTTAATTTTACATGGTTACCCATTTCCCCCCAAAAATTAAAGTAAATATCTTAATTACCGGGTATATGATCGAAAACACTAAAAGAGAACGGAGTGGATATTCGCACCCGGGTACGAGAAGTGAGAGGTTGGGATTAAAAAAACAATTTAAAATATTATTGTTTGGTTTGTAAGACAAAATGAGGTGTCAAATGAAAGATAATTGAATTGGACGATATGTCTGCAAACTTACTTCTTCAGTTTAACTAAAATAAACTACCACAAATGACACCCGAATGGGATTTAGTCTAAAGGGACCCGGGTCCGAATAGCGGCTATGCGTACCCTGGTAATGAAAATTTCCAGTGCAGATGGGCAGCAATGGTGTCGTGTGGGGTTGCCGAATAGACGTAGTTAATGTCAGGTCGCCTTAATAGGTGACTGGGAGAGATATTTACCTCCGTTTTCTGACCTGTAGGGTGGTGAGGCCAAAAGATAGTGCGGAGGCTTGCTTGCAATCGGAGCATTTGTCATACTAACTTATCCACTTTCCGAGGTCAAAGCGTCATTTCTAATCGTAGTTTTAAAATAAACCGGCGTGCTATTTCTTTAAATCACAAATCTATCAACCCCAAGAACATATGTGATATGCTCTCTGTCTAAGTCTAATCATCGAAAAATTATCAAAAGAAGAACGCTTATATTTATATGAATTATATTAAATACTAGCCGATATACCCGGCGTGGCTCGGGATTGCATAGGACCCCATCCAGGTTGGACCCCCCCCCCCGATCCCATTTCTGACACCGATCTCGGCGCAGTCCCATTTGCCGGTGTGATCCCGATCCCGGTGGATCCATTCAAGGTTAGGATCCCGATCCCGGTGGGATCCCGTTTTCTGGTGGGATCCTGATCCATTGGGATAAAGATTATGATGGGATCCCTACCCCTTTGCTTCTATTCCGAATATAAAAAAAAATTACTCAGTGTTACTGAGAGAAAAGTAAACTCCGTGACATTATGGAAATGAATAGAACTAACTAACATTTCAATATTCCCTTAGATTCCACTCTATATCCCTTTGGAACAATTTAGAACTTTCTGGAACACTCTAGATTAAATTTAATAACCTGTTCGAAACATGTGTAAAAACTACTTATCTAATTATTGTTCAAATACGATAAAAATCTTCAACAAATACCATAATTATAATCCTTTTTCTTTTAAGTTAATCGAGGGTCCCCGGGGGCCCATTCCATAACAGTACGGATATAGTTATACCTGAGCTAGGGGGGCCTATAAAATCAGACAGATAAATAATAAAGTTAAAATTTAAAATTGTCCCATAAAAATCTACTTAAAAATACCATAGATATAGCTTTTTTAAAATTATGGAAGTTTCTGGAAAATTCTAGATTGGATATTATTAGTTTTTAATCCACCGATATTTCGATGCAGCCAATGAAGGGTATTGCTACAACGCTAGGCCTATATCCATCAATTCACATAGAAACTCTCGTGTTGTCTAAGCCTATTGATATTTATATAGCTTATATTAGGAAAAATTAAATGCCCCCCCCCCCACCCCGGCCCCAGAGAAATGGATACTATGAGTTCAGTACCCTTCGGTAGTTGAATATGGATACTAAAGTATATGTGTACTAAGTTTGGTCAAGATCCATCTACTCATGTAGGAGTATTTGTTTCTTATTATTTTTATATAGTTAATATAAGGGGAAAAAAACGAATTCGGGGCCCTCGGCCCTAAACGTTATGTTATAAAAAGTTCATAACCCCTTAAGACTTCTTTCTGGATCATGATGGATATATGTACCAAGTTTGGTCAAGATCAATCAATCCAAGTAAATGCCTTTGTGGAACAAACCCACAAACCCACACAATTTCACTTTTATATATATTATTATACTAGCCAATATACCCGGCATTTCACGGGGTTGCATTAGGACCCCGATCTCGGTAAGACCCCAATCCCAATGGGACCCCAATCCCATTCTCACCATGATCCGGTGTAATCCCTTTTCCCGTTGTGATCCCGTTCCCGGTGGCATCCCGTTTTCTTGTGGCTACGATCCCAGGGGGAATCCAGATCCCGATGGGATCCCGATCCCGTCGGCGTCTTGATCCCAGTGGGATCCCGATATCGGTGGATCCCGATGGGCTACCGATCCCGTTAGGATACCCTACACTGTTGGATCCCGTTCCACCTGGGCACTCTATTTCTCGATTTCATTCCTTTTCCCGACAGGATCCCGATCCCAGTTTGATCGCGTTACCCTGGAAAATTCTATAATGGATATTATTAATTTTAAATCCACCAATATTTCAATACGGACAATGAAGGGTATTGCTACAATGCTAGGCCTATATCCATCAATTCACATAGAACCTATAGTGTTGTCTAAGCCTATTGATATTTATATGGCTTATATAAGAAAAAATTAAACGGGGCCCCCGGCCCCATATGAATGGATATTATGATTTCAATACCCTTCGGTATTTTAATACGGATAATAAAGTGTCTGTGTACTAAGTTTGGTAAAGATCCATCTATTCATGTAGGAGTATTAAGCCTATTGATATTTATATAGCTTATATAAGGAAAAATTAAATGGGGCCCCCGGCCCCAGAGGAATGGATATAATGAGTTCAGTACCCTTCGGTGTTTGAATATGTATCATCAAGTGTATGTGTACTAAGTTTGGTTAAGATCAATCCATTCATGTAGGAGTATTTTTCAGTAATTTTATTTAAATAGCTCATATAAGAAAAAAACGAATTCGGGGCCCCTGGCCCAAAACGGAATGTTACAAAAAGTTCATAACCCCTTAAGAGTTCCTTCTGGAGAATGATGGATATATGTACCAAGTTTGGTCAAGATCCATCAATCCATGTAAAAGCCTTTGTGGAACAAACAGACACCGCCCGCCACAAACAAAATTTCACTTTTATATATATATATATGATATGATATTTATATAATAGTTCGTCCGTCGAAAAAGTAAAGAGTAAAGGAAAGAGAGTTGCCCCCACCTGCATGAGAATTAAACTTAACTTTCTAAAAAAAAAAGTAACTTTATTTCATATAAATATAAACATCTACTTTAACTAAACATTTTAATGTCTTTATTGCTAATACATATATATATAAATAAAGTTGTTAAAAATATAATATGTGTTTCTTTATAATCGCAGGCAGACCGTTTCAGTGTCCAGATACAAAACCACACATGTGCCCACCACCATCGGAAACCTGCTATGGGTACGATGAGTTTTGTTCAGATGGTTTGAACACATCATGTTTTCCCTTAAAATTTAAGGACCTTGAGCGCCCTGCGCAAATCGAGTGGTGCATACATAATCTGGAGGACGTGTCTAAGATGAGGAACACCAAATGCAGGCTGGCTTGCCAATCACGTTTCAATTTCTCTGAACTAGGCCAAGAACTTTGTAAGTCATAAATGATTATTGAATAACGTCTTTCATGATGTTAAATAATTTGAATGAATATGCTATCATTTCTATATTTCCTAACAATTGATAAAACAAAGAGGCTGATGTCTGCATTTGTGCTATCACCCATGGACTATTGCAATGCTCTCATGGTGGGTCTTCCAGCTACGCTAATGTATTAAATTCAAATAGCAGAGAATAATGCGGCTCGCATTGTTCTCCGCAAACGCAAATTCGACCATGCAAAAACACTTCTGAGAGAGTTGCACTGGCTGCCGGTGCGTGCTCGCATAGAGTACAAAATCGCAACTTTGTGCTACCGCTGCTTACATGACCTGGCGCCGTCCTATCTGAAAGAGCTGCTGACGCCTTATGTACCCACTAGAGAGCTCCGCTCATCCGATAGTGGCAAACTCTCGACACCACGTGTTTGCCTTGAGACTTACGGAAAGCGCACTTTCGCATTTGCTGGTCCAACAATTTGGAACGCCCTTTCTTATGTACCCACTAGAGAGCTCCGCTCATCCGATAGTGGCAAACTCTCGACACCACGTGTTTGCCTTGAGACTTACGGAAAGCGCACTTTCGCATTTGCTGGTCCAACAATTTGGAACGCCCTTCCAGTCGATCTCAGAAACAACCAGACACTGGAGTCCTTTAAAACCGATCTAAAGACACATCTATTTCGCAAATACCTTCTGGGATGATTGTCTACCTTATTTTCCATTTAATGCATAATGGCTGTGTTGCTCCGGGTTGAAATGGCTAGAAAGACTTTGAGATTGTATGCTTGTAATTAATTTTTGTAGTGTTGCGTTTGTTTTAAATGTGGTAAATTATAGATTTGTTTTTTGTTGACTTTGTACCGCGCTTCGAGCCTTTGGGGATGAAGCGTGTTTTTGAAATGAACTTTATTATTATTATTATTATATATTTTTTTAATTCCATAAGTTAGCATTGGTAAATGATGAATAAGTATTATATATGACAATAACGACCATACAAGCCAAAAAGCAAGCGATTCTTCATTTACCATTCAATTTTTTCGAAATCACTTTTTTTTTTGTGGGGAGGGGCGTTGATATTATAAGTGCTTTGTCACAATTTTGATTCACGGAGGCATTTCAGAAGCTCGGAAGGAGAGTGGAAGGCATTCACATAATTCAAATTTATTTAAGAAGTTAAAGGCAAACAATACTTTTTGCTCGTTGAAGTATACATAATTTGAATGGGGGGGGGGGTGTGTGGATTCAAAGGATTTTTACATTTCTCAAGGAAATCTTAGTGTAGAGCGCCAACAAATCTTCTTTTAGATATTCCTCAGTTGGAATTTCTTAGTGCGTAATATTTTATTTCCAGGTTCATTGAGTTATCAAAAATGTGTATATTATACAGCAGTGGTTCTTAACCTGGGTTCGATCGAACCCCAAGGGTTCGGTGAGTCAGTCTCAGGGGTTCAGCGGAGGTCCAAAATAAAAATCAGAAGAAAAAAAAATCATATTTTAATTATTCCTATTAAGAAGGGTTCGGTGAATGCGCATATGAAACTGGTGGGGTTCGGTACCTCCAAAAAGGTTAAGAACCACTGTTACACAGAGATGGCATAAGCACCCACAGCCATGACTTAACTACTATCTAGTATTGAGAAAAAAATACTAAATCGATACAACTAAAAGTGAACTAAAAGTGAACTTGGCAATTAATTAGGATTTATAAAACTGTCAGCAGTGTATGTAAGGCAACACATTATAATTTTTTTATTTCCTAATTACATTTAATGCTCAAAGTTATGCGTTAGTACAGTTACAGTTACAGACTGACATAAATAAAAATTGTGCTAAAATTATGTGGGCGCTTCTGACGCATGAGTGATGGGGCAAAACTTCACGCACACTTACCGAACCTTATGATACTATATGCCTTTAATTAACATTGAAATATATTTCAAATTTCGTACACAAAAAAAAAATTAAAAAATTGTTAATTATTATTTTGAGGTACTCACTATCATAGAGTATATGCGCTTAGTTTTGTTCTTTCAGTGAGTTTAGAATGATTCCATACCGGCTTATTTAATCTAACCATAGCTGCTGCTGCTTTTGCGGTCCTAGTGTTTTCATTCTTCGCTCTCGCTGGAGTATTAGTGCAAAAGCCGTGATGGATACATTTAATGTGCCCATGTGTTCACCTCCGTTGAAATGTGTGGAGACCGGGAATGGCTTGTTTTGGTTCAATATCTCGAAGATGTTCACCTAATCTACCAGAGAGCCTTCTTCCCGTCTCACCTTTACAACATGAGCGGCATCTTCGGCAAACGATCACATGTATCACATTTCGACTGATACATGTGAAGCCATCTTTGTTGATAAAGGTCATCATAAGGAAGCCATTGTTTTCAGTGTCCATTACATACACACTTGAACACAGCTTATTCCAAACGTGAGAAGGGTCGGCTCGAAAGCGACTGTGAACAAGAAGGTATATAGTTTTATCCCGTCTGAAGACAATAAGTGCAGCAAGCAACCTTGAAGAAAACCCTGTTAGTGTCAGGGTATGGAAGGAGTATATGACGATTCTTTAAGAATATTTCTGTCAATCACATTATGAAGAGTTGTTGTAAGGATGAGTTTTTTTCCATCCTATAATAACTTTTTTTAATCGAGTTGATGTTTGTTTTTTTTTAAATTAGGGGTACTGTTTAGGGAATTAATATTTTTGTAAAGCTTGGTTGGTGTCCTTAATATATGTAGGTAAGGGAGTTACAAAAGGTTAGAAGAAACTTTGATATGTGTTCAGTCGAGCAAGAGCATGAGGCTGAGACAACACTGCCTTCCATGGAATGTTTTAGCCTAAAAGTGCCTTTCGCACATCAATCTGCCTGTTAGATTTCAATGTTCAGTCCTGTTTCCCCAGCAGGAACAGGGATCAACGATTTTCGCAAATTTCGATGATGGCTTCCCCGATGTTTCTTTTGCACACGTCTCTATATAGCACTGCGACGTACGCGCGCAATATGTTTTGCTACCTCTGCCAATTCTCTGTAGCATACTAGTACAAAGGACCCTACGGAATACGGCCATGGAGAGTGAGCTAGAGATATTAAAACGTGAACATTTCAACTGCTGCCAGATTAAGTCTCTCAAGAGTTACGTTTGGGGCGGGCATTGTATCCTACACCATGGCACGTTTACATCATTTCCTTTAGGAGACTAATGGTAATTCTTAACTCCCCAAAGGAGTGGGAGATGCGCTCCACTAAATGATGTAGTCCTACTTCCGTGTGTGATGATAGGCGTTCAAGGGGACCGCGAGAAGTTGATTTTTTTCCCTTTAAATTCGTGTATCGAATAATGCTGTTAACATTTTTATTCCATTCTATTCTATAAGACCTGAATCAAATAATATTGCAACTGTGAATCCTGTGTGTGTGAATCCTGTGTGTGTGAATCCTGTGTGTGTGAATCCTGTGTTTGTGAATCCTGTGTGTGTGAATCCTGTGCGAGTGAATCCTGCGTGTGTGAATCATGTGTGTGTGTGAATCCTGTGTGTGTGAATCATTGTGCGAGTGAATCCTGCGTGTGTGAATCATGTGTGTGTGTGAATCCTGTGTGTGTGAATCCTGTGCGAGTGAATCCTGCGTGTGTGAATCATGTGTGTGTGTGAATCCTGTGTGTGTGAATCCTGTGCGAGTGAATCCTGCGTGTGTGAATCATGTGTGTGTGTGAATCCTGTGTGTGTGAATCACTGTGACGATAGTTATCTAAACTGTAAAATCAAGTGTTACTTCTAGCCATGTAAAAAGAATATTGATTAGGCTTTATTTTCTTACCTTCTCCCGGGTGAAAGTTACAAGTAACCTCCCCCCTTCACCTTGGGAGACAGACGTAGAGACGTATTTGGGAATTAAAAACTGGCTGGCGGACCATTTCAGGAAGAAGGGGTACACGCAATGGGCAGACAACACGACCGCCAGAGGAGTCTATTCAAACTTGCCCACTCCTAGCAAACAAGACCCATGTTGGGGGTTAGGACGCAGACAGCAGAGCTTAGTGACGCAGATGCGCACCGAGAACTGCCCGTTGCGCACATATTTCTGGCGGCTGGACAACAACAGAGATCCTACCTGCCGGCATTGCAGCCTGGCCCCGGATACCCTAGAGCATCCGTTGACTGAATGTCCCTCACTAGATCTCCCGGGGGAAGCCAGGGCGGTTGGAGGACTCTTTGTGAGGAAAATGTTGTATGGCTCAGCTCAACAGAGGGAGTTGATAGCCAATTTACTAGCCGGGGTCATACGAGAGTAATCTCAGACCCTCACCAGAATATGTGTGTTAGTTAGTGTTACTTCAACTACTTCACAATGAAATGTCAAGTCCAGTTTTACACACACTGCACTTTATTTACATGAAAAACAATACATATATATTAGATAGACCTTGGAATAGTTGTGTAATATGAGATGTAGCTTCAAATATATTATAAGATCGCCTCTTGTTCATTCACTATTTTATGTCTTTTCTGATCTAAAATGTCTTCTAAAAATCTCCCATTCTCTGTTGCACATTGTTCAAATATCTTCGTATCTCCTCTTGCCTTTTTTTCTTATATCTCGTGCAACCTCTCGTATTCTCTCGTGCCTAATATTTTCAATGGTCTAAATACCCAGATGTTACAAATGTCATTATATTTTTAATTTATGTTATGTTAGCACACCAACTCTCAATGTGGCTATCATAAAATTAAAATGGTCTCATGCACTAAATCATTTTATTTGTCTCACTCTCTTAGCAACTCAAATAAAGACATTGAAAGCTGAAAAGAACGAACTTGAGTCTCAAAAGAAAACAAGTAAGATATCATGTTACTTGATCCTGCAATACGAGTTTGATGAAAATGTTAAAATTAAGTTTTTTTCCTTAAGCCAGCTGAGCCCAATTTTTATTTGATCATATTATTTTTTTAAATTTATCTTAATATATTGTGGGTCAAGTCAGATAGCGGTTTTCAAATAACATGCAACGATGATACTGTCTTTCGACCTCCATCGTTCAAGCTCAGGGTTTCACTGATCGTTAACAATTTTTTTTCCTCCCTTTTGGGGATGCCTCCGAAGGTTGATTTGGGGGGGGGGGGGGGGGAAGGCTGGTAGGAGAGATGCACCACCGGAGGAAGTTTACTGCCCCTTCCCTAACCAGGACAATTTTATAATGTCGACCCCCCTACCCCTTTTTTTTTCCAATTTTGTAAATCTAATAATGAGTTTAACCAGGCGTGCTCATAAAATATTGTTTAAAAAACAACTTTAGAACACAGCACACACATTATACAACACCTACCCAATAGCCTTCCCTTCAATAGATTGTGACCCTGGTTATAGCAGCTATATCTGCTATAGCCCTTATGTCGTGGGCGTATTTGACGGGGAGCCATCTTGCCTGGGGCCCTTTTCTAAGTAGCCATATTGTTGGGACCATTTTCTTTTTGGAGCCATTTTGTCAGAGGAATTTTTCTTATCTACACATATTTTCAGGGGCTTTTTATTCGAGAGCCGTATTGACCAGGGCCTTTTGTCGGTTGTGGGGCGTGCATAGATGCCAATTTTTGGGGGTCGTTTTGACGAGTTACCCACATCTGATGTGCCCAAGTGGGGGGGGGGTCCTTATGTAATCTGTTAAAAGTTTGACAGCTGCTGATATGGGGAAGGGACGGTGACACGAACTGCCAAAATTGTGTGGGGCGTGCATAGATGCCAATTTTTGGGGGTCGTTTTGACGAGTTACCCACATCTGATGTGCCCAAGTGGGGGGGGGGTCCTTATGTAATATGTTAAAAGTTTGACAGCTGCTGATATGGGGAAGGGACGGTGACACGAACTGCCAAAATTGTATTGACATAAGTAATGTACGGCCCCAAATGGTATGTGCCTTTAACTATAACCTAGAATTGAGACTACAATAAACGTACGGGATTGGGGTAAAACATCGAAGAGTTGTCGGACAGGTTACAACAGGCTTGCACAGCATACGACCCGCGGGTCGTATGTGGCCCGCCAGCATCCACTTTGCGGCCCGCGAGGTAACGAAATATTCTTTTTTCTTATTATTTTCTTAATACCTTTCCACCCTGTCCATTTTTCTTTTGGCCCGTAAAAGTCCTGTCTTATATTCCTTTGGCCCACACAAGTTTTTCATAAAATATTATGGACCGCCATCATTTTGAGTTGTGCAGGTCTGGGTTACAAGATGAGGACTGTGTACGAACACTACTCAACTAGAGAAACAGTACGAAGTCAAGCCAAGTTTTCAGACTATTACTATTAATATCCATCCTTTGGAAGTTATTAGATAAGATCTATTCATTTAAGGAGTCCCATGGTGATTTAGGTTGTTGACTGCTGCGCTAACACATTAAAATATACACAATTTCTACATCAGTAGCCATCTTATCTGCTCTGGACTTTTTTTTTATATCTCGTGCAACCTCTCGTATTCTCTCGTGCCTACTTTTTTTCGATGTTCTAATTACCCAGACGTTACAAATGTCATTCTGTTTTAAAGTTATGTTTGGGTAACAAACAAAATCGTTATTGCGCAATGACAAAATGGTTAGAAAATCCCATTTAGATTTACAGTCACATGTACTACATCATTTTTTTTGTTTTACTCTCTTAGCAACAACTCAGTTGAGTGAATTGAAGGTTAAAAATAACGAACTTATGAACAGAATTGCCGCTTTGGAGTCTGAAAAGCAAGCAAGTAAGATATCATTTTCTTTAATCTTGAAATATATCTTGCAGGCTTCCATAATCTCCAAGAACATTTTTTTCCCTTTGTGTCTCCCTCCGTAGGTGTGTGGATGGGGAGGGGGCTGTGAGAGACACACCACTGGGGGAATTTTACTCCTCCTCCCCAACTGGGACAATTTTTCAATGAGGACTACCCCCCCCCCCTTTTCACCATTTTGTAAATCTAATGATGAGTTTAACCAGGCGTGCTCATAAAATATTGTTTAAAAAAAACAACTTTAGAACACAGCACACACATTATACAACACCTACCCAATAGCCTTCCCTTCAATAGATTGTGACCCTGGTTGAAGCAGCTATATCTGCTATAGCCCTTATGTCGAAGGCGTATTTGACGGGGAGCCATCTTGCCTGGGGCCCTTTTCTAAGTAGCCATATTGTTGGGACCATTTTCTTTTTGGAGCCATTTTGTCAGAGGAATTTTTCTTATCTACACATATTTTCAGAGGCTTTTTATTCGAGAACCGTATTGACTCGGGCCTTTTGTCGGTTGTGGGGCGTGCATAGATGCCACTTTTTGATCTTGAATTATTTGTTTGATTAAAATGTTAACTTTAAGTTTGTTTGCTTTACCCAGCCGAGCCCAAGATTTATTCCTGTAAAGAACCCCATGGGGCCCTAGGTTATTGACTGCTGCGCTAGCATATACAAATAGGCACACGTTCGACATCAGAAGCCTTAGAAAGTTTGTTGTAACTGCTAAGCGTAAACACCTGCGTGGTATATCGGTGTCAGTCATGAGTTCGTGGGGATTGAAACCATCAACAAACAGGGGTGGATTCTCAACATGGACTTATCAGTGGGATTTGTGGCTGCAACAAATACGCAATGTTTTGAACGTACTTTAAAAGGCCTACTTCGTGATGCGTTATATGACAAACATTTTATTCTAATTGTTAACTGATTTGTCGTCTGTTCAATAACGTTTGTTTATATAAAAGAATTTAAATTATTTAATGGTAATATTGAAAATTCTCTCCTTTAATGGACACAAAAATAACACTAAAGGCTCTATTTTTACCCCATCAGTGGACACAAAAATAATAGGCGTAAGTGTAGGCTTAGGCCTAGTAATAGGAATAGGAGTGTCAACAGTCGCAGTTGTTTTCCTCTGTTGCTTGAAGATAAGCTCTGGCATATGTGGTCTTAAGATAACGAAAGGTAAGAATTATAAACTTTCTTACAAATAGATAAAAGGTCATCAAATAATGCATGTGTGTTGTATTAAATCTTTGTTATAAAATATTTGAGAATGAAGGGAATCTGAAAGTATTTGACACAAACATAGACTATTGATGAGTGTCACGTGCTATAAAAACAAATCACATAATGTGCTTGCATCACGTGGTTTTAGCGAGTCTTTCTTTTTCATTCTTTGTTTATCATTAGGTAAACCATACACATAGTTTGTTTGAATAAGTTTTGGACGTTGGTCTGTCAAATAACTATTTTCTGAACGTCCAACATTTCAGCAGGCCTACCGGTAACTGAATCACAACCAGAACAAGACCCCCTCATGAATGGCACTGACCAACAGCAAACATCAGCAGCCAACACTCCTCCTGCTATTGATAATAGTAAACAGCATGCGTTAAAAAAAAATATGGTGTAAACCAAAATATCCAGGAAACGATGAAGCAAGGCTATGGCATGGCGCTAAAGGTTCGCAGCTCTAGCACACAATCAAGTTTTTCAATTTAAAATGCTAAGTTAACTAACTTCTCTTATTACAACAGATAATGCTGTTGGAGAATTTTTTTAAATATACGTTTCCAAGCTTTTAAACTTTTGGCAGCGTAGCTTCTCATTTCTACTCTTTCATTTTAACTTTTTAAAAAAATATAAAGCCAAGGAAGGTTTTCAGAATGGATGTTAATATAATTTTTAATTTGACAAACCGATTATTGGTTTCAGGAATTCGGTTTGTTCTTACAATGCATTATCAACTGTCCCCCACAGCGGGGTTTGATTTTTTTTTTTTTTTTTTTTTTTAGACCCACTGCGGGGGATTTCTTCCTTGTTTTATTTTGTTATGAAAGTTTGGTAGCATCACTTGATGCTTCCAACCCACCCCCCCACAATTTTGATCTTCTTACAATGCATTATCAACTGTCCCCCACAGCGGGGTTTGATTTTTTTTTTTTTTTTTTTTGTAAGACACACTGCGGGGAATCTCATCCTTGTATCATTTGGATATGAAAGTTTGGTAGCATCACTTGAAGCTCCCAACCCACCCCCCCACAATTGTGATCAAACAAAAGATCACACAAGTCTAAGTTTTGTTTTACGTACCGGTATTTGTTTATGAGCACCATCAGTTTGGGACAGGGGCATGCACTACACATTCCTGTATCAGTTTTATTGTTGACTTGGTGCCGCTATTTTTAGCAGTCCTTGTCCACAAAAAGACGGAAGTAAATATTTAGCTTTTATTATAATATGCCTTAAATATACAAAAAAAAATTAATTAATTTTTTTGTCTATTTGTAATAACAGTATTTACATTATTACATCCCAAAATATGTCAAGCATTTTGTAATCGATGATACCTTAAAACAATATATATTTTTTTAAAGAACATGTTTGTTTTTTTTGTTGCTGATTTATCTATTTATTTTTATACCATATATTACTCAAAATTACTTCCCAAACATTTTTATTTTCAGCTTTTTATTGTTAGATATAAAAGCACTTTTTAAAGATATTAAATATGTTTAGTAACTACTTAATAAACAATACTCACTAAGAGGGAACTAACAAACTTGTATTTTAATTTTATAGGCAACAATGTTTTTTCATAAAATACCATTTTATACATGTACAATATTCATGTCAATTTTTGTAATTAGACTCATTAAACTCAAAATTTAAAAAAAAAAAGCTTAATTTATTATAATATGCCTTAACTATACAAAAAAATGTTAATTTTTTTGTCCATTTGTAATAACAGTAATTACATCCCAAAGTATTTTGTAATCGATGATACCTTAAAACAATATATATTTTTTTAAAGAACATGTTTTTTTATTGCTGCTGATTTCTTCATTCATTGTTATACTATATGTTACTCAAAATTACTCCCCGATGATTTTTATTTCCACAGCTTTTTATTGTTAGATATAAAAGAATTTTTTAAAAGATATTAAATATGTTTAGTAACTACTCAATAAACAATACTCACTAAGAGGGAACTAAGAAATTTGTATTTAAACTATAAAGGCAACAATTTTTTTTAATAAAATGCCATTTTATACATGTACAGTATTCATGTCAATTTTTGTAATTAGACTCATTAAACTCAAAATTTAAAAAAAAAGCTTTTTGCCTACATAAAAATGATTTATGTTCCCCTTCTAATTTTGTATGATTTAAAAAAAATATTTGGATTAAAAAGCACACAAAAATGAAAAACATATATTTTTTTTAAAAAGTATATTTATATTTGTATAATCTCGAAGCCTGTGAAGACAAAGTGAACATCACTCACAATAGATATACATGTATAAAGACATTAGCGAAGACAAATAATTTTTTTTTTTTAAAGTCTTACCCACTTATAACTTTAAAGCTTTAATTTAGGCACAGTCACTCTAGATTCAAAGTATTGGCAAAAAATTGATATTAACACAAATACTCCAATGGCATTTTTTGTTATATTAGACTAAGGTTATTTATTTTTATACATTTAATGTTATCAAAATACAGTCTCTCCTTTTTGTTATAAAATGTCTCCACTTCCCTCCATGTTTAAAAATTGATATGCCTTATTTTTCTATGTGCCTTGTCATCAACACTATCACCCTTGACAGTGTCCTACCATTCGGGCATTTAGGGATCGTGGCCTTTGACATTTTATTTCATCTATTTTGGGTCCCCCATCAATGTTTGGGTCACCAAACTCTTCATTTGATCTATTTTTACTTTATCAAACACTGGTAATTAACTAAACATATTTTTTTTAAGCAGCGTGTGCCAGACAGCATTGAGTTTTATACTATGCATCGAATGCAAGCAAACAAAAGTACACATTCTGAAAGGCTCATAAATGAAAAAAATATTTTTTTAGATAATCACTGGATAAATAATAATATATCAAATATTTATAGGAATTATTTGTGAAATAAAGCAATGCCCGAATATAAATTTTTTATTTCCAGAAAGGCAGATGAAAGTATTAAGTTTGTTGAGAGAGTTTTGCTGGGTGTCCGGTCACATAATGACCAAAAATTTAGAATTTATTCAAACTGGCATATAGTTTCAGTGGTCAGAAATATAGATGTTGACACATCCATCTTTCAGCTCAGTGTATGTTTGTTTCACCAGAAAATCCTAGCTTAGAAAAAAAATGCCAGCTGTTATACCTCGCCCACCTGTGTATTATATGTAGATGACTGATTTGAAAAGATAATGAACAATGTTTACAAATTTCAAGCACATATTAAAACTTCTTTTAATCTCATTAAAGCTTTGAGAATTAGTGTTGAAGAATTTACACAAAATTATGCATTTTTGTTGTTCACGTTAAAAATTAGCTAACAAAGATGTAGAATCCAACAAATCACAAGGACACTTAAAAAAAAAAAAAAAAAAAAAAAAAAAAAAAAAAAAAAAAAAAAAAAAAAAAAAAAAAAAAAAAAAAAAAAAAAAAAAAAAAAAAAAAAAAAAAAAAAAAAAAAAAAAAAAAAAAAAAAAATGGGCAGTAATGCAGCATTGCGATACTTTGGTCATGGCTCACTTGAAATTTTCTGTTACCCGGTAATTGCATTAAAATGTAACCTCACAGTGATGTTGAATAAAACACAGGGTATTTAGTAGTGGTAGAGAAAAGAGCTAATATAAACAATAACAGCTATAACAGTGGTGTAAACATCGCTGGGGCATGCGCTAGGAGCCACCCAATTTAACGGGTCCCAGACTCAGCAAATTATTAACATAAGCAGGACATAACCATTGTATTCTTTGATGTATGCCTAATTTAAATAATGATGTTCTGTTAGACTATTGACAATTCAGAAAACAGCTAGCATCAAGTGATCCATTTGAAGGTCAGTTAACAATTCAAGTGATCCTAGTTGAAGTTCAGTTAATTTAATTATGAAAGCGTCATTTAGAATACCTAATTGTATTAAAATATTGAGACTACTATGCAACAATTAGTCCCCAGGATTGGGCAACACTAAGATATTGGAATGATGGTTTTACAACCTTTTTAGAAAAACTCACACTGGGTAAGTAATAATAGCTGTCTCTAAAGGAACAACAATTGATTAGGAATGTCCATCTGAAGCACCTGAACACAACATGATTTAGCTTAATGGTGTGTGTTCACATTGGCCATGAACATTTAACAAACATAGTCCATGAAAATTTAAATAAACAAGGACAATGACAGCCCCCCTCCCCCCCATCCTTGAAGGCCCTCTATGTAATGTTTATGCAAGTTTGAACAACCAATTCTGTACACATTTTTTGTTAAAATATATGGGTGTATTTTACACCCCTGCAGCTCTTTTTTTTGTTAAAATATATGGGTTTTATTTACCCCCCTGCAGCTCTTATGCCCCCCCCCCCCCTTCTCCTTCTACACTTTAAAAATAAACGGCCTTGCTTTTGAATTGAAGAAAAAAAGTGTCACCTGAATAGATGACTGTGGCTAAGAACATGAAGATAAGATAAAACGCAATCATACAGTAATTTGTAAGCATACTCCAATTCATTTTATGATGAAAAAAAAAAAAATACCCAGCTCATACTAATTGAGCGATGTAACATTGCTTCAAAACTTCCATCTCCACATACCACCACTTTGAGAAGTACTGATTAAGTAAACTTTTCTATGCTACGGGTATTTTTTTATTTTTGTTAAAAAAATTAGAAATAAAATGGAAATTGGAAGGAAATTTTTTTTAAATGTTCAATCCATGAAATTTTTATAAAGTTTATCACAATTTACTGAATACAGTAAATATTGTTTACATTTATTGATTGAAATTTAAAATATTAAAAAAAAGATCTTGCAGTTCTATTTCATTTTAGAGGATCTATAACTATGACACTAGTCCAAGACTATCATTTTATATAATTAGGGGGACTTTTTGGTAAACTCTCTTACAAAACACAAAAAAAAGGAAGAGTTGGATATAAGAAATTTTGACAGGTGGAATGGCAGTATATATTGTTACCATTAGTTCAATTTCAGCTTTAAAAAAATATTAAACATATTTTGATTTGTGAACAGCCACTGAATACTGGTACAGAAGAATGGGCATTAATACAGTGCATCAAATAAATATATAAAGAAAATAAAAGAGTTATCACAATCAAGGGGAAGTAAACATCATGGAAAGTAAAATGACAGCCATAAAGCTCATTAGGGTAAAACAAAACTGCTTAGTGTGCCACAATAATGTCATGGGTGGCAATTAACAAAAGCTCTCTATCAAAATAATAAGCTGGCTATAACAAATTATGGAAAGGAGAAAAAAACAAAATAATCAACAAAAATATTATTATTATAATTGATGTTTACATTTAATTTCAAAGTTTGTATCTTTTTTTTTTTTTTTAATAGTTATAATTTGCAAGAATTTCCTTTGTTAATTTATCACATCATTATAGTGTTTCAAATGATATTTATTTATAGGCATATATTATTGAGTATTGAAAGTTCATCATTTAATTACCCATTGCATGTTTGTAACAAAAAAAGGAAAGGAGAAAAAAAAAAAATAAACAACAAAAATATTATTATTATAATTGATGTTTACATTTAATTTCAAAGTTTGTATCTTTTTTTTTTTTTTTAATAGTTATAATTTGCAAGAATTTCCTTTGGTAATTTATCACATCATTATAGTGTTTCACATGACATTTATTTATAGGCATATATTATTGAGTATTGACAGTTCAGCATTTAATTACCCATTGCATGTTTGCCCTAAGCCTATAGTGTTGGCGAAATTGTGGTTTTAATCTGTTATGTTTTTATAAACACAACATGGTAATCAAACTCTATTTTGTATGTTTCCTATGGCTGGGTATGTAAGCAGTCCTGTGACTGTTTCATTTTGTTCTATTCCTGGTGGTCAATACATAAGTTCACACTACAGATTTTTTTAAAATTATTTTTTGCAAAATATGCATTAAAGTTTTTGCTAAGCAGATTTAACAAAACAAAAACTCAGTAGAGCACCATTTCAAAATCTAAAAATGTAATTCCTAAGCAGAATTTAAAAAAAAAAAAAAACCCAAGCCAACAGCAGCGTGTGTATAAAAGGAAAAAAACAAACCCATATGATTAATGTTCTACTCTTAATATAAACAACCTTATATATAATTATACAAAAATACTAATTTTAAATTTTCAATAATTAACACAGTTGAATCAGAATGTAAAGCATGAATCTGAATAAATGTTTCATACAAATGTATTACCAATGAAAAACTTGACGACAAAGTGTCATCAAATCAAATTTGCACATGCAAACAACAATTTTGTAGCAGCGTTCCAACACCTTAATTTCTATATTCTAGTGCACATAACAAAGAAAACATTATATCTTAAAATAATAGGAAGAATTTGATATTTTTTTTACCTTGAACTATATCATTAAAACACCATATTATTATTATTTTATAAGAACAAAAACATTTTCCTTATTACCTCACAGAGTTTTCACTCATTTCAAATCTCACAATAGAACAACTACATATCATGTGTTCTAGAAAGTATATTTGGATAAAATGAAATAGTAGAGCTTCTACAGAACATGTGTTCTTTAATAATGTGATAAGAAGTATATTTTGGTAAAATAAAAAAAATAGACTTAATACAGAAAATGTGTTCTGTAATGTAGCAAGTAGCAAGAAGTATATTTGGATGAAATCAAATAGTAAAACTTACCACAGAACATGTGTTCTGTAATGTAGCAAGAAGTATATTTGGATGAAATCAAATAGAAAAACTTACTACAGAAAATGTGTTCTATTATGTAGCAAGAAACTTAATATTTGGAATAAATTAAACAATAGGACGAGGTAGAAATGGTGGATCATAAGATAAACTTCCCACGGAATGGTAACTAGAACCAGCAAAGCTTCTCTGTATGGACCCGTATGGAGTAGAGTGAGCTGACCTGATCTGAGGAACACTCATGTTGGGAGTGCCAGGGCTGTGGTTGGAGCCGTAAGGCTGGACAGGTGAAGTGTTACCAAGAAACCTGCCGGTATTTGAAAGTGATGGTGGCGGTGTCACTGTTGTTGTTGACGTTGTGGCTGGAATAACTTTGAGGCGTTTGTACGACAGTGTGCATAGTATCTGAGAAAAGAATGGTTTAAAATGTAAAAATTAAGTCAATGAAGAAAATATTTACAGATATGAGAAAATGAATTAAAGTAGTACGTGCATTATCATGTAACTCCATTTATTTGAAAAAATTTAATAGTCTAAGAATTTAAAGAAAAAGGACTCCTTTTAAAATGTAAGAATAAGAAAAAAAGAACAATAATTGTTACACTTCATAAAATTTTGTTAAAAAAATATATCTATACATATATAAATATGAGTATATATATCTGTATCTCTCTTTATCTCTCTCTGTCTCTCTCTCTCTCTCTCTCTCTCTCTATATATATATATATATATATATATATATATATATATATATTTTATATTAGAAATAACCTGCCAAACAATATCAGAGGCAATGCATCAACTTCCCATTTACTAAAGTTACTTTCAAAAACATGTATTCCAGTAAATATTACATATTCTTAAATTTAAGCATATTCATTAGATTTAAATTGATTCGATTTCCATAAAATAAACAAAAAACCCATCAGTGTTTATAAGTTTCCAAATTATTAGAAATGCAGACCTGTTTACCCTCAAACTCTTAAAATCGTACAATATTATCACAAAATCGTTCAATACCGTATATTCATAGTAAAAATAAACATACATTATATACAATGTTTACACCTCAAAATCGTACATTGTACGCCAAAATCGTAAGAGTAAACAGGTCTGGAAATGGGAATTTTATCTTGAACAAAAACATTTGTACTCTTTTTGGTGCACTTTTGGAGAATTGTATTTTTCTCTCTACTGAACAGAGCATTATGCCATACATACATACCTGTAGAATTATTTTAAGTGATATATATTTTTATATAATATAATGGGCAAAACAATACCATTGAAAAGAGGCTCTACTTACGAGTGATATGGCCTGTAAACCAACCAGCACTCCCAGCAAGACGTAGGGCTGATTGGCAGCAGACGACCCCCACAGTGGCGCTATGATTGTACCCAATCCTACCACACCCCTTCGTAAACCCTGGCTGAGACCTGCAAGTATCGAATCCCATGCGTTGTTTCTACTGCATTATTGAATCAAAGCCTGCAACTAATGGTTTCTGTTACCACCCTGTAAAATTGTGGGTGGCACAAATGTCAAAAAACAGAAAGAGAGAAAACACACTGCTTTAATTAATACTACTTAATAAACTGATACCAACCCGCCGTCTGTTTCCGTGTTAGTTTGGAGAAAAGGGAAGTGGCGCACACCAGCAAAAAAGGCAAGCTTAGAATGTCCAGGAATACCGCAATGGCGAAAAATGGAATATTTTTCATGCGGTTATCTGTGCAGAAAGGGGAAGTCGGGTTTAATTTAAACTGAACAATTGTCAATACGACATCAACTGTAAGTGATTTGTATTGTTTTGTTTACAGTAAAATTCAGTTGGATTTCTTTTTTTTTTTTTAAATTTACAATTTAATTGTTCCATACTTTGAAATGTTTTTCTTCTTCATTAATATTCCTCTATCGGGTGAGTTTACGGAGCAGACTATAAAAACTAAATCTTGCTTGCCTCATTTATTTTGCTAAATCTTGGTTTATATGAAATGTAAAAGGATATCACTAGTCTAGTGGTAGACCTCCCAAATTTGTTACTTTTAGAGTAAATGTAGATATTCTTTTCTTCAAATATTGTCAGCACACAATTATTAAATGAAACAACATTTTAAAAAAATTATACAAACAAGAAAAAAGTGGATGTATAAAACTCACGTGGGGGTGCATTTGGTAAGTACCACAGCAACCATATGTTGGAGGTTAGTATCATAAAAGCACCAAACATCATTAACACTCTATCTGATAAGCATCGACTTAGACGTGACATTATCAAAAACACTACAAGGATCTGCATATAGACAAAACAATATTTTTATTAAAAACACTTTGTACTAAAATGTATAAAGTAAATGTCCCCCAAAACATCAAAGCTGTCACAGTCATATGACTAAACATAGCGGTGGCGAGCCCATGAACTCAATGTTCTTGGCAGATCACAAAGACGCAGCTGGGTCACTAATTTTATTCCCCTTGTCAAGATCATGATATATGGGAGCCCTCTATGCATTAAGAGAGGTTTGTATTTTTTTTTTTTTTTTAAATTATCCAGGAGCTCCTCAAACAAGATACTAAAATTGTGGAAAATTTAAATATAAAAAGATCAAAATTATTCAATGCTTTGTTTAGTAAGGAAAGGACTAAAAGTGTTGTTGATAATCAAAGGTGTGTACGCCCCCCCCCCCTAAAATTTAAAAAAAAAAAAATCAAAAATAATCAAAGCTTTGTTTAGTAAGGAAAGGACTAAAAGGGTTGTTGATAACCAAAGGGGTGTACGCCCCCCCCCCCCACCACATACACCTTCAAGCATGCTAAATGAGGCATCTGGCTTACTCCAAGTTGGACACTCCTAATATGGACTATATCCAAAAGATAATGCATCCCTGGGTGATTTTATTTTTAATAATAGGCAAACTGGAGATGATTTAGCAAAGTCAAAGTTTTTCATTCACCCTTCAGTGAAAAAAACTATCAAAGTTGTGTACTTTTTTTTTTTTTTTTTTTTTTTAAATATTTTTATCAACATTTTAATTGTAATACACTGAAATCTAAAAACACATTTAAAAAAAAAAAGAATAATCATCAGGGTGCCCTTCTTTCATTATGCATGAGGACAGAAGGGCATCTTGATGACACACGTCAACTCTCACCACACAAAACCAGTACAATTAAAAGAAAAAAGACCAACTCACCTCAACACCACACACACAATAGAGTAAACTGTTCTCCAGCTCACTAAAGTCAAGATATTTTAAAGTTAATGGTAAGACCATAGTCTGAAAAAATAGTGAATCAACCTTACATTTTGCATTATGGCAAAACAAATTGAATTTTTTAAATTTTTTTTTTACATTTTCAAAACTAGTTTAGAATTATAATTAATGATGTTGGAGATAAAAACAAAACATGCCATCAAATGAAAGAATATAATTTATTGTGTGATTTTAAATATACAGATATAGATATCTAGAGGCTCAATTTATAGACCTATACACTTCAAGTAACAAATTGAATAGGAAATCAAGGGTAAGATATCCTGGATTACAAACCCTTACCTCAACACAAACTTGAGAAAACATTGCACAGAAAAGCAGACACACAATGGCTATGATTTCATCTCTGATATATTCTGGAGAATAGAAAAATTACTTTGTTGTATTTCATTTTGTCGTACCGATCGCACACTGAATCATTAACTTTAAAAATCATGTTATTCACAGTGGTCTAGATTTGTCAAAAATCGTGTAATTTCAGCAACAATGACAAAATACCATTGCAGAAAAAGCCCATCTTCCCTTCTCTGGCTATAGGATCATCGAGGGCTGAAACACTTCGCTCAATATACGGGTCATTTGTCCCATGCTGCAGGAATAAAGTTACATGTTCAGTCCTTTGTTACATATTGTTCATCTAAAGAGCAATTTTTTAAAATAAAAATTAAATTTGTTAAACCTTACAGTGGTATGTATGTAGAAAATATTTTTTAAAAAGGATCAATTACAAATAAACAGACCGTCCTTTCTAGGTCAACTGTTTCACAAGCTTTAATCTATGAGTCAAATGTAAACTGTGCCCACCAATCACATTATTCCTGTTTACTTACCGATCGTGTCAATCTTGAACTGGACCTTAAACTGCCGTTGTTTGACTGACCGAACAAGAGTGGCGTCTTCTCATCATCTTCATAGGTGCTTCTTACCAGGTCATTCTCCACACTCATACCAAAATGGTCTTCGTCGAAAACAAGATCCGAACCTGCGGCCTTGTGCATGTACTCACTGACACTAACAGGTGTATCTGACCAATGAGTGTTATTGATAAGCCTTTCTGCCGACACCATCAAATCAACAGAGCAGCTGAGTCGATGTTCTAAGTTGTTGGTGATAGTCTGGTCACTGCCATCAGAACTTCCTGTTGGCGGGCGGGGATCGTGGAATTCACCTGAAGACTCATCATGCTCAGAGCCAGCGCTCTCCCTTATTGAATTCTGTTCAGTCGAAGTGATATTTTCATTAGGCAAAATATCCTTTAAATCACCGTCTTCGTGACATGGTTCACTGACTCTGTCATATGTCAAGGGTGGATAATTAAACTCTGGATCATTGTTTGACTCCAGGAACTCTTTGTGATGGATATCGTTCTCATTCAGATGCTCTTCATCATTTGCATAATTAGATGGTCCTGGTTGATTGATTTCATAATTGCTCTGACTGTTACCGTTCGTAGCTAAGCGTTTTCTTCTGCTTAAAGAAACCGTGGCCTGGTTATCGTCTCTGCCTGTATATGAGATTTGGAAAATCATGGCGTTATTTACATTTCTTAAAAGATGTTGCATAGCAGACAACCCCATTTCTCTTTCAACAAATAAATTGTAGATTATTGCACTAGAATGATCCCTGTTATTAATAGCAATTAGTTAACATAGGGTCCGAGCCCTTCCAAAACATCAAATTTTAAATGAACATTTTTAAAATTTACGGATGGCTTTGTGATAATGGTGTGATATAATTTTTAACGTTAAAAAAAAAAGATTTTTAAATGTGATGTACTAGAAATACATGTATGTAGTTTCATATTGTTGCGTCTGTTTTTAAATGTGGTAAATTTTAGATTTTTTTTTATTTCTCTTTTTAATATGGTTGACTTTGTACCGCGCTTCGAGCTTTTGGGGATGAAGCGTGTTTTTCAAATAAACTTTATTATTATTATTATTATATATATATATATATAACAGAAAAGCTCTGTAATAAAAACCAAAAGTGTGAGCGAAGGCTTTTCATAAACACAAAACATCACTGCTGCAAAATAATCAAACTTGTGTTATGTTCAACCATGCAGTGTTGGAAGCCCTGTTTCAACAACTTTGTGTCCATTGGTTCTTTCCAAAGGTTTGCTTAAATGGATGTTTGTAACAGAACTACTATTGTTTTGTTCATGCCCCCATCTCAAAAATTACAATGATGGGATCAGACAGTGATGGGGTCAGACAGCAGAAGGGGTCAGACAGCGGTTGGGGTCAGATGTGATGGGTGAGACGGTGATAGGGTCAGACAGTAACAGGGTCAGACAGCAACAGGGTCAGACAGCAACTGGGTCAGACAGTAACAGGGTCATAAAGTAATGGGGTCCAACAGTTGTAATATGGTCAGCTCACATTCGTTTTTCCTTGGACTGATCCATTATACAATAAATATTGTGCATTACAGAGTATAACACAATCATCATTAAATGTGTACAAATTTTTTGTTTGGAAAAAAAACCCATGAAAATGTGATGTCAATATGTAATGCAGTCTGTTAATCTTGTCCCATAATATTACTAACAATGCATTACAAACTGATGAAATAAATTTCATTCCAAATTTAAATCTCAAAATATTTTAAATTGTTATATTTAAAATGATCTGTGGTCACACAAACACAACTATGCTAATATCCAGTCAATGGGCGTTACTTATATTACATTCTTTATAGCAGGCAGGATGTGCACTTGGCCGCCAGGTGCGAGTGGGTCAAGCACATTAAGTTGCAGGGGCATTGGTATAATATATATCAATTCATGCAAAATTGATTTTTTACCATAAATTTCTCACATTATGGGCAGTAATATATTTGTTTAAAGAGTTTATTCATTCACACGCTTTGTGATTGTGCAGCAGAAAACAAGTCAAGCTCAGAGCTGTGACATATATCAACAAAAAGCATCACATCAGCTTTTTTTTACATTGAGACTGAAGAAAATGGAAGATTTATGAATTTTTAGTTATATATAAAAAAAAAAGCACACTTAATATGTATCAAAAATATTTGTCTTTCTTACCCCTGATTGCACCATCTGGCATATGAGAAGCTGCATTTTGCCTCGTTTGAATTCTGGCCTGCCTTTCAGCTTGTCTCCTCTCACTTGCTTCTGTGGCATAGATCTGCTTGGGCTCCGTGTATAAACTTACAATGATAACCATGAGGATTGCCCACATTACTACCATGAAGGCCTGAAAAAGTAGACAGGCAAAATCTTTTTTGGAACGGACTTACATAAATGATCTATAATAAGTAAGATTATAATAGTAAAACAAACACAAACACACACACCACCACCCTCCCCCACCCCCTTTGCAATGAGTTGAAAAAGTCTGTTTCTGATAAATAAAAAAAAAATACTTACTCCTGGTGAAGAGTATTTATTCACCACAAATGGTCCTATTTTGAAATCTGCTATGCGTAGAAACAAGTTCAATCCTGGGCCTGTGTACAAAGTTCACAAAAGTATAAAAAATTTAATTTCATATTCCTAAATAGCGGTACATAAGTCATTCATTAAAAACAATTTAATATCCCTGGTCTTATTAAACATTTCTTTATTGAAGCACAACCATTAATATTAAAAAAAATTAAATAAAAATATTTTTTTTAAATTAAACGCATTAATCAACTCAAAGCTGTTAAAATGTTACCTGAATCTTATGTGCCCTAGCATATTTGTGATACCCCCAACAAGTACTATGATTGTCTAGCCAATGAAACCCCCATTTAGCATATATTGCTTTCCTGGCAGTTTGGAGGTGCTACATGTACTACATAGCACATTTTTCACTAAACATCTACATTTAGTACATGTGCGTTGATGCTATTTTTAGACCCTCAAATCAGTGAATAAGAGGACATTTGAACTTAAGATCTAAAATTTGTATGTCATAAAATATTAAGGTCATAGACCTGCGCACCAATAAGCAAGGCAATTTGGCGTGATGCCACCAAGTTAGATATGATCCCTGTCCTCTCTTTCTCTGATGTATACCTGGATACTTCTGCCAAAGCAATGGCTTCACTGGCAGCACCAAGACCTGATTTCACGAGAAGACAGAGAGGGTAACACATTTATAAATCTCTTAGTAATCCTGTCATTTCTTTTTTGAATGGGTCCATTGAACCAATCACAGTTCAAACATGTCAAAATAATAATGGGTCCATTGAACCAATCACAGTTCAAACATGTCAAAATAATAATGGGTCCATTGAAACAATCACAGTTCAAACATGTCAAAATAATAATGGGTCCATTGAAACAATCACAGTTCAAACATATCAGAATAATAATGGGTCCATTGAACCAATCACAGTTCAAACATATCAAAATAATAACAATTCCGATGGAACACAGATCTGGCAAATAACTTATTGATAAAAAACACGCATTTTTTTTTGTTATGTAATATAAATATATTTATTCCAATGAGAGAATGTCGCCTTTTATTTTTTAGGATAAAGAGGTCTTATACCATTCAACATCATACAATTCAGCCTGTACACTGCAAAATAACTTGTTCCATTTTTTTCCTTACCCTGACATTCAACATCATTCATGATTGTAACTAACATATACTAACACTGTTTTAAAAAAGCTTTTGCTTATGATTATGCATAGATGAATAAATACATTATCAGAAATTTTTTACCAAAGAAATTTGTTCAAAGAAAAAGTGTTCGATTAAAGTTGTTTTTTTCCCCATTTCTTACTTGCATTTTGTCTAAAAAAATTAAAATAAATAAATTTAATTTCTTACAAACTTTCATTCTAACAAATTTCATTTCAAAAAAACTTATGTCTAACAATTTTTTCTTTAAACAAATTTCTTTTGTACTAATTTCTGGATATGGAATAACTATATAAGAAAACCTGAAATGAACCTGCTCCCCACACAGAGCCATTGGGATAGTCCCATGAAGTATAGGAAACTTCCAACCAACTCAAACATGGAACAAATTAGAAAAATTTGTTTAGTGCAGCCAATACGGTCAGAGATCCTAAAGGGTAAAGAAATGCAAACTTTGATAGACACATTACAGTTTTATATTACGGTAGAATGTTTTTTTTTAAAGAAAAAAAAAATTATCTGCATAACATTTCACAGAGGAAAAGTATTTTTTTTAAAAACCACTAAGGGTCATTATTTCAATGTTCAAAAATTTTAATTAATAACTTTCATTACTCTTGATCATTGTTGCAAGGCTCCTTAATTAAAAGTGCATATAAGTTAATATCAGTGGGAACAAAAGGTGACTACTAATTGTAAATGAGATTGTTTATATTTATTAATTATAAGTTATCAATAATATTAATTAATTTAAATCAGAGCTCTGACTGCAAGATATTTATGATGCACTATTTAGTGGTTCTCTACATTTTATAGTTTGGGAAAGTTAAATATTTAACTTATTGCTCTGAATAGAATTAAATTTGGTTCACAGTGTCCTCATAGTCAACCAGATTAGCATTTTTCTAAAATTAATTTTTAATACATGTACCTAGACACTATTGACTATTTACTTTAAAAGAGCAAATCAATCTATTGCTTGTAAGCCCACCTTCCGAAAACAGGGGAAGACAAGAATGCTGCCACACTATAAGCTGAAAGCACCAAACCTAACATATACTCAGGAGCATCATAGGTGTTCTTCAGATACAGCCAAAGGGTTGGAAGAATTACAGCTGGAATCAAAGATAAAAATGGTTTCTTAAATTTTAATTCCATTGGGCACATCCTATTGACTAAAGGTTTCCATGTGTTCCCTAAACCCTAAACCCCCAACCCCCAAACCCCCCCCCCCCCCTCCTCCAAACAGTGAGGGTGTTAGTCATGAGGAATCCTACGGCTATGAAACCAATACTTAATACTCTAATAAAGCACATTGTAGCTAAAATGGACAAGATTCTTCAAAAGTCAGTTTTTTTTTTATCTGTTACAATAATTAGATCAGAGTAGTATTAACCACTTTCTTAAAATAAATACAAAAGAAAGAACTATAAATATAAGAGTATCGTCTAAAGCAGCGGTTCTCAACCTGTGGGTTGCGACCCCTTTGGGGGTCGCACGACCCTTTCCCTCTGGCGGAATTTACTCTCCTTGAGTATCAAGGTGGCAACATAAGAACCTTTGAGGGCAGACTGGGAAAATCAACATCCAGGGCCATATCCCTTTTGTAACAGCAGACATATGTCTGAATGGGCATTCAGTAGCAGCGACGCTACCTTCCGACACAGGGCCTCACTGTGGTGAGTCCATCTTCTGACTCATGATGTGTAAGTTGTATCTTGGTGAATTCCGACAGAACACAAACAAAAAAACATGCCATCTCATTAAACCTTTTCACACCCCAAACACTTTCCTTGGACCACTCGGATCCTGGCATTTTCCATGGCCCGATATGCATTTCTTCCACCCTACTTCTAGACAATCTCAGGAACACATCTATAAAAAAATCTCACAACATCCTCCATAATTACCGACATCTCACCACTTATAACAAAAAACAACATCGCATTACTACAATAAGGCTAAAAAAGTAACAAATGTGTAATGTGTAGTGTCAGAGGGCTGGCTGTGATCTTGCAGTGCTATTGACCCTCCCATCTTGCCCCCTTCCCCCTGAACCTTTCAAATTCTGACTAAGACAACGAAAGTTAGTGTCAAATTTTATTGTTGTGCATATACAGTGAGCACAGCATAATTAATAATTTTCAAGTACTATCAACTCTCAACTCAACTTTAAATACTCCAGTACCTAACTGTGCCTTGAATGTCTTATCTGATATGTTTTGTTTACTGTGTGCTATATTAAATTTACTTTGATAAACTATCAGTTTTCATTCCTGAGCTTAAGTACAGCTTTATTCTTCATTCCTAAATACAGCTTTATTCACCCTCAATAAGATGGAAGACCCCTGCATCTTACAGAACGAATTATAGAGAGTTGATTTGTTATCCAACATTGTTACATACCATATTCAATACCGCCAAAAATGAATATAATTCCAAAAACTCCATACATCATTCGTTTTTTTATTTTTACTGATGTCATGATGACTTATTTTAGGTTGATCACAATCTGGAAGGAAAATATACAATTTTGTAATCAGAATTTAAAAAACTATTATGGATAATAATGTTGAGCCAGCTTTCAAGCTTTGAGAAAAGGATATTAGGAACATGAATTAATGCCTTTTTCTGCAACCAAAACAAGATAAAGAATTTTTGTAAGGTCTATGCCACTATAATTGTAGTATAGTATAGAATCTAAATTTAGAGATTTAGTTATAGGTCTTAATTTCAATAAATTTTATTAATTCCAGAAAACTTAAGTCCTTAAGTCCCTTTTTGGACTTAGACCTAAATAGGACTAAGGATAATAATGAATAATTATATAATAAGTTAAGCCTATCCCATATCAGGCTTTGGCTTAAACCTTGCCATAGTCCTGTCCCTGTACTAAGTTAGTAAGTAGTAGGACTTAACTACATATAGTTGCCGTTCGGTTTACTGTATTATGTAGGCTACTACTATACTTTAGTTTATTTAGTCTGAACTTTGACTTTGGCGTACACTAGGCTATACAACAGCCTGGTCTAGGACTAGGGGTAATAACAATAATGAAAATTAAATCATTCAATAGGAATCGTCCTATCCGATCCCACATTTGGCTATTAGAAGTCTCAGCAGACTATCAGTATGAATATGAGTATGACACTATGAGAATTATTTCTATGACTACTGTCTACTATAACAAAGACAATTAAGTGAAAGTGAAGTATCTGAGGATACTATGACTATCACTGAATGTGATATTAATACTATCAGTCTGAATGTGATACTAAAAAAAAATCAGTATTACAGTTATTACAGTACAAGTAATCAGTAAGTATTCGGTGACACTGACTAATATCAGTCACAACACATCAAATTATTAATAAAATCATCATCATCAATTTTAGTTATAGTTAAATAGTTATAGACAAAGTATCAAAAATTAAGTTACTCAGACTAACTGAATTCCCTTTAAAAAAAAAAAATCATCAATATCTACTATCAGTCACATCACATAAAAAATTATCAAATTCATCACTTTGGAGTTGACTCAAAGTTTGAGTTAGCAGACTAGGACTAGGATTACGAGTAAGAAGAATGTTTTCATTAACTTACAGTGACTTACACTTACAACTTAGCCTTACTAACAGTAACAGTACTAACACTAACTTTAGAATATTAGAGTTAGATAGAGTCACTTCCTACAAGTCACTAGTCTAGTTTAGTTACTACTGACATTACTGACAACTAACTCATTCCCCCCACTCACTTTTCAGTGATTCAGTGACTTCACTCAGTTTGACTCTTCGGAGACTGAACTTGACTTGTTGATATTATTATTCCAGTCTAGTTCTACTTATACTTATAGACTGGACTAATTTTAAGTCGTCTTAAGTCTAGTACTTGTAGCCTACTTAGCTACTAGTTAGCAATCTAGTCTGTATTAGTATTAACTACTAACAACTTAGTACTTAACTTTGTCTCAGTTTAAGTTAGTTAGAACTCAAGAGGACTAGTACTAGCCCTAGCCGGGCTTCCGCAGCTTACCCTAGCGCCTAGCAGTCTAGCAGAGTGGCAGACTAGAACTAGAGAGTTAAGACTAAGCTAAGAAAGAGAAGATACTAAGAGTGAAGCCCTGCCTGAAGCAATTACTATTACTATTTACTATTAATTAATTAATTACTATTACTATTACTAATCTCTGACACTGACAACAGTCTTGACTGTTAATTGTTAATAGTTCACATTTGATTTATTTAAAATTTATTAATAATGTTTTTATATCTATTTATCTATTACAGTTCATTATAAATTGTGTGAGCCTATCTTCCATTTCATAAAAAAATAGTTAATAGGGCCTATGAATATAGTGTATACAATCTACAAAACTAATGTAGTCTTTCGTTTCGCCGGAATTCACAATACAATCAAAATTTCAACTTTTGCTGCAACCAATTTGGGAACATGTAACACATTTGGAAATATAATAGGCCTTAACCGGGTGCAGGATTTTTTTTTTACACGGGTCCGAGTATTTTGTTCTTTGCCGGCCTTTAAACAATAAGCATACAGAAAGTCATACACCCTACCTGCCGTCCTTGAAAGAATAGTCCCTCAGACCGCCCTACACCATACTCGTGGCTCTTTATTGATTATTATAATAGTCACCTCCGGCACCTCACATCCTACCCCCAACCGTTGCAAAGATGCCAGTACATGGATGCAGCAACGAAACACTACCAGAACCAGAACCACCAAAGAACAAAAATCAACCTTTTATCAGAGTTCAGACGTCATGCATGAAAGCTCGCTCAGTGCTCAGTATAAAACATGTGGAGTAAAGTGGGGGGGGGGGGAAGGTTGTTAAAAGGAAACAGGACATACCAGAAGCAAATTATATAGAAAAGATAATGATTTATTTTTTAACTTTTTAAATAACATTATAGATCAATGTTAAAGCTTCAAAAATAAAATAGACCCTGAAATTTACAAATGTTGATTTATCACGTTAAAAAAAAAATAAAGTGGGGGGGGGGGGGAAGGTTGTTAAAAGGAAACAGGACATACCAGAAGCAAATTATATAGAACAGATAATGATTTATTTTTTAACTTTTTAAATAACATTATAGATCAATGTTAAAGCTTCAAAAATAAAATAGACCCTGAAATTTACCAATGTTGATTGATCACGTTCAAAAAAAAAAGTCGCAATTTATACATTTTAAGTCATGTTATATTTTAAATTAAATAAGGCTGGCACAAGGATGTTCACCAAGACAAAACCACAGTTTTGGCCAGCATAACTGTGGCAGCGTACCTAGCAAAATGGCTTTGGTCTGCATAAACCGCAAGGAAATCGTGGTCGTTGCCAGTATTTGGCCTGGACCTATGCTTGTTAAAATTAATGTCATGTTGTCATGCTCTTTTTATAACTAGTAATTATTTTGTTTAAAATCATTTAATACCTGCATGTAAGGCTACACAAAATTAAACACTTGTATTTTGTCTACAATTGCTCGCAGGGCTCGAGTCCTGCAAGACTGCATAGGAACGGCATTCTGTAATCTAATTCACTAAATAAAAGACAGTGAGCCATTGAACCTAACCTCAATATGCCCTTCACAGTGTACCCCATACCCTAATCCGACAGATTGATATCGGCCGCGAAGCGGCACGCCGGAAGCACTCCGCCGCTGCGACAGCCCCCGCCCGCAGTCCACTCGATTGACTAGTCAAGCGTGGCCACCCCAACCAAGGAGCACCTGGTCGGTTGGTAGGTTTGCCCCAATAAAACAAAATTGTAGGAAATATATTTTATTTCATCTTTAGTAGCTTGTTAATCAACAAGTTAAAAAGTTTTTATAATTCAATTTTATAATGCAGAATCAATTAAAAGGTTGTTAAAGACTGCATATTATTGTTTGTGGAAGTATAAATATGATTATTGTCAGTATAGCTGACAATTGTAGCATACTTTCTAGCTACTATCATCTTCCCAGGGAGTAGCCAGGTGTTGTTCTATCGTAACAATGGGCATAGTAGCTGATTTATCATCTTCATCTTGCGGAACTGATATACCAGACAAGTCAACATCATCCTCATCTAACCACTCAGCCCTTAAAATAGAAGCATTGTCAGTGTAAGCAATAATTGCCATAAACACTCTCTGTCACCTGGTAGCTACTTAAATATAATCCTTTTTTGTTGAGGGGCAGGTGATAATTCTCATGCATTGTCAGTGCTGTTAAAAAGTCCCTTAAAACCCATCTGTTTAGGTCCGCCTATGACCTGTGATGCACCCTCCTTGCCCTGCCTCATTTTTCCTGTAGTATAGGCCAAAACGTGCCAAAGTGTCCTCGTTTTATAGCCATTTTAATTGTTTCTATAGTATAGTAGTTACTATACTAATGTCTCATTTTTATTTTAGTTAGTTTACATGTTTTTAATAATTTTAAAGCACTTAGAGCTTTAAGGTAAGCGCTATATAAAAATGCATAAATAAATAAATAAATAAAATGTTATATCAACATGACTAGTGATGCAAAATAGATGTTTCAGATTTTGCAAACCCGTTCAAGCAACGATGTTGTAATTGTTACTCACTTTAATTTCCCTTAATTCTCAAGATATCGTATTCCTACTCTATAAATATCATTTATCTTGACTGCACGTGATACTTGACCCTTGTCCAGAGGCGTATTATAAAAAGTGTTGGACTGCAATAAAGCTTAAAATATATTAATAAGACACGAACAAATTGTGTCAATGGAACAATATGAGTTAGCTTTAATAATAATTGTACATTATACAGAATTAAACGTTTCGGCACATGCCTTCATCAGTACAAACAAACACAACACATTTAAATAAGTATAATTAAATTAGACTCAATGCTATTCGGATGTCATTTTTTGGTCGTTTATTTGGTCCAGAGGCGTAGCGTGGTGGGGGCAGGGGGCAGATTCCCCGGGCGCCAGCTAGTTAGGGGCGCCAAAATGTGCTTTGATATTATTTTATTGATGAAAATAATGGGTTTGAGAGTTGAAAAAAAGAAAAAGGGGCGCTTTAAAATGGATATTGTCCCCAGGCGCGAATCTTGTCCCCGGGCGCCAAACACCCTCGCTACGCCTCTGCTACCAGCAGTCCTATTCATTGGAGGTGGGCGGGGAGATCGTGGTTGAGTTCCCACAACTTTTTCACGGGACATTACCCACTGATTGTGCAAATCTGTTTACTGAGTGCTACATATATTATTGAAGAGGGTGGGATGTGATCTTAGGTGTCAGGGATAAAAAGGGTGGGATGTGAACTTATGCTTAGGTGTCTGTGACGAAAAGGGTGGGATATTTTCTTAGGTATCAGTGATGAAAAGGGTGGGATGTGGTCTTAGGTATCTGTGATGAAAAGGGTGGGATGTGACCTTATGTATCTGTGATGAAGAGGGTGAGACCATTCGGACCCGGGTCCCATTAGACTCAATGCTATTCGGATGTCATTTTTTGGTCGTTTATTTTAGTTAAACTGAAACATATAGTCCATTCAATTATCTTTCATCTGATACCTCATTTAGTCTTACAAGCCTAACAATAATATTTTAAATAGTTTTTTAATCCCAACCTCTTACTTCTGGTACCCGGGTGTGAATAGCCACTTCGAAATAAATAATGCATCACCAGGCGTAGCCTAGCTGTGGACAAATGTCCCGGTGGAATGGAGTCGTCAACCCAGCAAGATATCTTTCCTCGAGGAGAAACAAACCCTGAGACAGCAGCCAACTTGTTCAGTGGTCTGTGTGGAGAAGAGAGAGAGAGAGAGAGAGAGAGAGAGAGAGAGTGGGGAGGAAGGGGGGGAGAGGTGTCAGTCGTCAACCCTTTTCTAGCAAAGCTGTCTTGGATTTTGGGAATTACACTCTTTTCCATCTTTTGACTTATTTCCCCTGACTGTCGCATCATTTTGACTAAATCAGTTACACATCCGGTTCAAAGATGGCCGACCAATAGTGAAGTTGCAAAAGATTAAAGAATGTACCAACCACTTAAAACAATATTTTAATTTAAACGTTGAGGTGAATTGACTTGCAAAATGATTATCCTAACTACAAATTTGTTATTTTTAAGGGTATACTATGTTTTGCTTCAGCTCAGTAGCTGAATATCATTATAGGCTAAGTTTTACTACTGGGGCTAACAATTTTTCAAACAATTACTTCAATTAGTTACTAATTACATCCAATTTAATTAGAGCTTCACTTCAGTAATTCACGGTATTTTATTTCACCCCACCTCATTAAACTGGCCTGAAGTCTTCAGTAAACTCAGTTGTGTGTGTGCAGACTGTGCAGTGCTGCTTCTCCTGATCACAGAACAGTTAACTCAGTACTACTACTAGAACTACACTTGGACTTGTCCACTTTCCTGCCTACGCAGCTTATAAATATTTTTATTTCATGTTATTCAATTTTTTAATACTTGTACAGGATTTTTCAATATGAAGTTACAGCTTTAAGACCTAGTTATTAAGATAGGGTTTGAAACAACCAATAGATTAATACTAGGGACCTTGGAATGGCCCGGCAATACCCGAAAAACGGGTATCGTGATTTCGTTGTCAAAATGGCGACACATCTATTTCGCAAACACCTTCTGGGATGATTGTCTACCTTATTTTCCAGTTAATGTATAATGGCTGTGTTGCTTATGGTTGAAATGGCTAGAAAGACTTTGACATTGTATGCTTGTAATCAGTTTTTGTAGTGTTGCACAAGAACAATCATAAAAACTTATACTTACCTCAAGTAAATTACTAGAACTTAATTTATTTTCAATCAACTGCCAAAGTTTATTCTATCAATACATGTTGATTTGTGAAACACCTTTACCAACTTAAAATAAATGACACTATTTTTTTGGTCATGTCACGTCTATTTTCACTCACAGACTACCACAATGCTAATTACTAACTATATATCTATCAACAACAGAAGCGTTGTGGAGTTCAGTGAAATACAGTGACTATCATTTATTATTAATACACACTCACGAATAAGCAATTATAACCACAAATAGAGGATACTTATCACAATCACAACCTATTCATTATTTTATCATATAATTAACATATTAATAGCATGGACTTAAAACCAGCGGCATAGCTAGGGTTGGTGTCACCCGGTGCGGTATACTCATGGTGTCACCCCCCCCCCCCCTAAACTTCTATGATCGATTTTCATTATTTTATCATATAATTAACATATTAATAGCATGGACTTAAAACCCGCGGCATAGCTAGGGTTGGTGTCACCCGGTGCGGTATACTCATGGTGTCCCCCCCCCCCCCCCCTAAACTTCTATGATCGATTTTTTCTTGTTAAAATAAGTCCACAGTATAGCATCAACCTTGAATTTTTAATAAAGCACGCATTTGGATTGGTTACATTTGTGAAAAATATATGTGTGATCGGTTATTCTTTTATGAATCTCGATTTTTGCGAGCAATGTGTGCCCTGTAAATGTGCAATTTTTCAATCGGGTGTCACCCCTAAAATGGTGTCACCCGGTGCGGTCCGCACCCCCCGCACCTGCCTCGCTACGCCACTGCTTTAAACAACCGCCATGATTCCCTCTTCCATTCTACTCTCCTTCTCTTCTCTCATTGGTTCCTCTTCCCAAGTTCCATACTCTATAAATTATAAGTCCTAATTCTCACTTAACTCCCTTACCTCAACTTAGCTCTGTGACAGGTCATATTCAGACATTCATATGACATGGGACTAAAATGCATATATAGAAAATGGTAAAATAAAAAGTGTTATCGTCAGTTTTAACTAAATGAAACAAGAAATCCCTTTATTTGTTTATACTTATAAATGTTAAACAATTCGACAGAAAATTTGAAATTAATATCTAAAGCATATTTTTATTATTATGATTTTTGGGAAATTAAAAAAAAATATTTAAACAAAATTAATTAATTAATTTCAAATAAGTGACGAGTCAGCATATTTATACATTTTTTTTTAATGGGAAAATAATACTTTTTTTTTCCTAAATTTTTGCGTCATATTAACAAAAACTAACTTATATTTTGTGGCTTTATTTAGAAGTACTCTTATTTAACTATGTTCCCTGCAAATATTATATTTTTGTCTCATTTTATATTAAAGTTATAGGCGTTTAAAAAAAGGCGAAATGAGGGTCACAAAATGTGGAGGAAAAAGGGGTTTTGAGGTCCCTACTAAAAAATTCATAACTTTTTAACCACTTGAGCTAGAAAGTTGATCTTGATGTTTTTGTAATCTATTCTCCATGCTCTATATAGCTGAAGTATTTTTTATATTTTTAAAAATGTTTTGAAATTTTAATCAAAGTGCCTATTAATACCAAAATGTATGGTCGTAATTTAATTCTAAAGAAATGTATTATTTGTGCCGTGAATTATTTTGGGAAAACTCTAAGAGAGCTGCCATTAACATTCCATGGTCATATGCTTTTTCTTATCTTCAAGCTTTAATAAACTTTGGTATCCAGGGAGGAAATGTAGTTATCATACACATGTGCTCACTGCTTTAAAACTTAAAATAATAATGACATCATAATATTGACATTGTTGTAGGCATAGGGTGGTATGAAATTTTTTTTGCAGATTCTTTTGGAAAATTGGATTGGATGCTTAAGTGGTGGTTATCATGAAAATCATGACTGATGGAGAATTTACGAGAAAATAAATAGTAGACTCATTAATTCATCTAAAAGATGAAAAAAATTTCTTGATAATGAAAAGTTATTGAATACCATTGTTCAGCATCCAATTCTCTTTAGCCGATCTATCACACAACCTATTCAACAAAGAAAAACTGTGAACTCCATTTTTTCCCAATGCATATGCATTGTTTTTTACATTTTTAAGTAGACAAAAAGTTGAACATGGGGCACATAACTCTGTTGCAATTATTTGTCATTGGCGGGAAAAATGATTTAACCAAGTACCTTCAGTGGTGTGAGGATTCAACCAGTCACGACACATGTCACATGTAGTACCTACTGATAGTAGGCCTATTAACATTTACTCAAACAAATTTAAGTTGTTAGGATTGAATTAGGATTCAGATCAATGCAGCATAATTTAATATTAACCTATAGAATCATTTTGTGTCATCTGAACCAAGTGCAACCAGCAATGCAAAATTGCACAGAGTTAAGTTATTATTGCTTCCACTGCCCCAGTTTCAAAGCTTCTATTGGGGAGGGGAGCTCACCATGATATGCTTTGGGTAGAGCACAGTGCTTCCTTCCTAACAATGGCCTTAGTCAGGATGAGCATAGCCTAAGCCCTACTCATAATTCGGGATTAATGTAGCAACTTTATTTTATCCCTCAGACACGGGGCTAGTCCCGATGACCTGCGGTCTCCCCTTCCCTTGCGTAGTCTCAGTTGCAGGTTTTTACATGCTGCGTACCATGTTTTAGACATTTATTTAATAATCTGATAATTTTAGTTCAGTTCTTATCAGATGCTTGTTGCCTGTAGTTGGTGAAATGGCTTAATGTGCACGCGCTTAAAGAAACAACAAATAGCGCCCTCGTAAAAATTACACACAGCACTAAATTCACCCTTCAGATTCACTTTACAGTATCAAATTTAACTATTCTTAAATTCTTCTTTTTCTTTGTCTTGATTTATTAACCAGCATGAAGATTTAAGTTAGATGGGGCAGGCGAGCATGTAAAACTATTTTCATGTTATGACTTACTATTAGTATTAACTGTATTGAAAGATTAACTAATATTTGAACTGTTTCCCCCCAGGTATTCTAAATCACTGGCAGGATGGATTCTTATCCTGTTTCTGATCATGGGATGCCAGGACCAGGTCCACCAGGTCAACATTCCCACCCAGGCTCCAGCCAGAGTCCAGATCTGATGCATGATCAACATCTCCAACAGCTGCATCAGTCAATACAGCAACAGCAGCAGCAGCTTCATCAGCAGCTTGCATCTGGAAGCAGCAGCATCAGTGATTTAATTGGCATGCTTCCACAAACTGCAACACTTAACAGCGGCGTATCTATGGCTTCACCAGGTTCAGACAATTCTATGAATTATAACATGCCCTCTGGCCTGTCTTCCCACCATGTCAGCATGTCAGGTTAATAATCATGACACACATTTTGACGCTGACTCATCATCTAATGCATTGGTGGAAAAATAATTTTTTGTTGATCTTAATTTAAACCATTCTTTTGATTCATCCCAATTATACAAATTTTTAGTTTTGTTATTTAAAATATTTTTATTAATCAGTTAATTGAAAATATCATGTGTAAGACTCATGTAACAAAAATAATGATTATTGTTATAAAGGTCAGATTTACAAGTTAAACTTTTATAATTAAATTTTTAATTTCTCATTTTTATTAATTCTTATAAGACATGTCACAGAGTTTTAAATACTTAATTTTAATCTTTCTTTCAGATTACAGGTCCAGCAGTCATCTGCCTTTGTCATCCACTCCTATATATTCAAGGCATTCATCATCAAATTCTACACATGGGTCTTCTCATTCAACCCCTGGGCCATCGCACACATCTCACTCCCATCAAGGCTCTGCCGATGTATGCATTCTTTTTGAAATTTTTCTTTATCCTAATAAAAAAAAATTCAACTATTTGAAAAAAAAAAATTAAAATCATGCATTGTTTTTACAAAAAAAATTCTTTGAAGTTAGTTCATTGACTTTATAAAGTCATGTAAATTCTTCACCATGAATAAAATTATTCAACGACTTGAAATTTTTCATTAATACTAGCCTCATGATCGTGGGGAATCAAGCATATCTTCCATTGCGTATACCAGGCAAGGAGACAGTTACGTGTGCTCACTCTGTGGTAAAGTAAGTTGAAAAATATGTGATAACAGTATTTTTGAAAATTTAATACTAATGAACACAAATTCAGCAATTAAGTTTCTTCTTAAGAAAGTAATAAATCTGTACCTATACTTTAGGCTTGCACAAAATTTAACCATTTCTTAAACCTATTGACATTAAAAATTTCTTTTTGGCAGCTATTTTTATAAGACAAAAAAATTTTGCTTTACTATTTTATAACTTTTTAAAGTCAAAGTGAAACTTGTGTGTTTTCTCATCATAGGTTGTAGTTTCCAAAGCAGCTATTACAAGACACATTCAGCTGACACATGAAAAGAAAAAACCTTTTGAATGCAATATCTGCCACCGTCGCTTTGGTTATAAAAACATTTTGATGGAGCATCAGGTACGTGTGTAAAATGCTTCAAAGTTAATGTGTCAAGTTAAAATGTGTGAAGCGATTTGACGACAGAGTCATAATTAATATTAATTATTATTTATAATTAATTAATATTTGTGTCTCCATTGTATGTTACTTTTCTCTAAGCTCTTTCTGCCATTGTTTAAAAAAAAACAACACCTAACGAACTAATTATTAAAATATCTTATTTCCCCACCCTCAGAATATCCATTTTGGCATTAAGCCTTATGCCTGCACCCTGTGTGACAAGAGGTTTGCTGCACGCTCGAACCTCTTTCAGCATCGCCTCCTTCATATGAAACCCTTTTGCTGCTACATCTGTAACAAACGCTTCGATCGAGATGAGCAGTTGCAGAGACACCTTAAGCTTCACCCAACAGCCAATGTACTGTCTTGCAGGTAATGTGACCTCAATTACATTATCAATGAACAAAAAATGTTTGTTTGAAATCCAGAGACACTAAATGACAGACTGCCAAGTCTCACATTTCTCCATACGAGTTAAGTTGACATGTCTGTATGAAACATTCTATGCTATAGAGACCGACCGAATTTCGGCTTCGGCTTCGGTTTCGGCGCTGAAAGTGGCCATTTCATCACTTTCGGCCAAGTTTCGGTTTCGGCCGAAACTGAAAAGTTAACTTTCGGCTTAATTTCGGTTTCGGCCGAAAGAGAAAAGTTAACTTTCGGTTTTTCTTCGGTTTCGGCCGAAATTGACTTAGACTTTCGGCCAT
>CAXITT010000598.1:405561-435835 GCA_964033795.1 Lymnaea stagnalis | reverse complement strand
TTTGGAAAAAAACAAAAAAAAAAATTTTTTTTTAAGGAAAAAAAAAAAAAAAAAAAAAAAGAACTTAATTCTATCTGTCCTCAGCAAGTAATTTACATATTTAAATAGAAAGGAATGAAATAGTTGGTGGTCTGATTGTTTCTATTATTTCTGGAAAATCTTAGCTTTACTAGTTCTTTTAAAGAAAATAATGCTTCTGTTTGACCAGTTAAATCACAACAGCCAGTCCTCGGCAATCGTGTATTTAAAAAAGCAAGAACCATTACAAAGTTAATTGCGAAAGCATATCACTAAAATGGATAAACGGTACATAAAAAAATGTTCAGAGGCTATTAAAAATAAATATTTGAATAAGACGTTTTTCCACTATCATTGCATTGATTATCAACTTTTGATGTTCCGTAACTAATTTTACATACCGTAATCTTAAGTTTTCTTACATGATGGAATCTAACTTTTACAACTTGTCTAAAAACAGCCAGTGTCCATTCACTGCTACCAACGTTGAAGCATTGAACCAGCATCTACAGGAAAACCATAAGTTGCTCACCTATGACACTCGCAGACATTCATCCAGCTTTGATAGTGACAGTGGCGATCCACCTTCTCAAGTAATTTAATACCGCTCACCTCTAATATTTTTAAAACCTCTAAGTTGGTAGTTAAAAAATGTATATTGGTTTCAATTTTAAATGTACTCAGTTAAGATGGTTTTAAAGCAAGACATTTGAACATCAATGGATTGATTTTAAATCATCTATGAGGTTTCAGCAGATGAGAAATTTAAATTTAAAAAAACCAGAGCAGTGGAAAACTGAAAGGAGACAGGACAAAACCATGAATTTTTTCAGCAAATAGTCTTCCTCTGTGAACAAAACAGTGTAAAATATTAAAATTAAAAAGAACATATCTCAAAAAGCTGGAAGCTCTGCATATTCTGAACGACTACTGCAAACTGGCCCAAAGGATCAGCCCATTAGATGTTTAACACATAAGGGACTCAAATTATTTGATTAAAAATTTAGATGTGTTAATTGTAATTATTGTAGTTTAATTTTAAATGAGAGAAGTAGTTTTAAAGGCATTTGAAACACTCTAGGCCAGGCCTGCACAACATACGGCTAGCTGACCCGCCAGCAACCACTTTGAAGCCCGCAAATTAATGAAATATTCTTTATTATTTTCTTAATAGCTTTTCCCCCCTGTCCTATTTTCTTAGCCCTCACAAGTTTTTAATAAAGTTTTACAGCCCGTCTTACACTTTGAGTTGTGCAGGCCTGCTCTAGACAGAAGAATTAAACTAATTATAAATACACTGTGATTTTATGAACAAAATACTTTGAACATTATTCATTGTGTTTTATTTTTAAAAAACTTTTAATTTAAACCTATAACTTACAGTATGGGATAATTCTCCCAAGTAATAGATGTTCATTACTTGATTTGGCTTTGTATGTAATAGATGTTCATTACTTGATTCGGCTTTGCTTGCAGGTTGTCATGTCATTGCCCAGCCCTACTCTGACTTCACCGGACAAGTCTCCAGGGCACATGTCTTTGACAATGGACTCTGACGCCATGCGTAGGATTGATACCATTTGTTCACAGTTGGCCAGCAGAGGTCAAGGTCATCACGGGGGAGACGGATCGCAGCAGGTCAAGCAGGAGCCCTTATCTCCAGGGAGTGTCAGGTTCCCCCCTGAGCCATCCCACCATCATTTCCCTCCGGCCTCACCATCCTCCAGGGACCACCATCATTTCAATCATGGATCTCCAAGCTCCACCATAAGCAACTCCTCACGTGGACAGAGCCGCTTACCTCCATTCTCTACAACTCTGGCCCGATCATACTCAAACCCGTCTGACCCAGAGCAAGGGAGCCCACTCTCAATGGCTACTGGGCGCAAAGATGCTTCCCCGATTCCTGGCCTAGACTCTCTTGCCAACAAGTTCCACAGCAGTCCAAGATTTCTACCTCCTAACCGCAGAGCTAACTCCATGAATTCCATGAACCCTATGGGATCAATGAGACATGGAGGTCCCAGCTCAGAGCACGTTCGATCTATTGCAGATTCAACTAGTAACCTCTCTGAGTTTTTCTCTACTCTCCAAGGCCTAGTTCAGAGGTCGCAAGAAATTCCTGAGCTACATGTCAATATCTCAAAACCTAAGGTATGTGACATACAGCAGATTAACGAGACACAAGCAATTGGTGTTAATAAAACAATATAGGTTAAGCTTTTTGTTACGGTCACACAGAAAACAAATGCAAATGTTTCAGCAAATGCCTTCTTCAGTACAACAAAAATATTAATATAAGTATAAATTAAATTTATATAAAATTTATATAAAATTTATATCTCTATCCTACTTACTTTTCTTTCATTTTTAGGCAGGATACATATATATAATATAGTACAACAAAAATATTAATATAAGTATAAATTAAATTTATATAAAATTTATATCTCTATCCTACTTACTTTTCTTTCATTTTTAGGCAGGATACATATATATATATAATATAGTACAACAAAAATATTAATATAAGTATAAATTAAATTTTACACATTGCTATAGCAGAAAGTAATTTTTTAAAAATTCCTTACTTTTGAAAGTTCCCTCAGATAATGTGGTCAAATCATATCTTACTATTTCTCTCCGTCTTTCAGATAACAAGGGAAATCGGTACACAATACAATAACACCAATCTCCCTGGTGAACTTCCCTCCCTGGAAGACTTATTAATCTACTATGAATCTCAAGGACGCCTGTACCGCTGCCAGCACTGCCGCATCAGCTTTGAAGAGCGAGGACTTTATTTTCTGCACAAGTCCCTTCATGGGGAGATGAGCCCATGGCAGTGCAGCATTTGTCACAAGATCTGTGCTGACAGAAATGATTTCCACCTGCACTTTGTGAACCAGCAGCACCGCCCTGATCAGATGATGCATTGAATGAAGTCTTCAAGCATTTTATCTCTCTTCATCAGATCCTGGAGGTCAATGTGATGTTATGGTCTGTCAAAATACGGAGAAGACAGTTTGAAATCTCTTACTAAAACAGTGTACACTTCTAGAACACATGGCAGAAATTAAAATTTAAAAAATAAATTTTAAGCTCTTTCGAGAACATTTTATAGGGGATCAAAAACAATTTGTACAACACCGCATTGCTTTGCAAAGTCACCAGAACTGGTAAAGAAAGAACGTCATTTTCATGAAGTCTCCATTCACTCTAGTTATGTACACCTTCCTTGTGAATAAGATGACATGAAGAGCCTAAAGTGAATTTCAATTTCACCTCTTAATTTAAATCTGGAATGTTCTTGTAGTACAGTAGCTGCGCCTAATTGGCTAAAGTTGTACAGTTTTGGCCTGATGTTAATATACTAAACTGCCACCAAAAGTCAAAACAGATTTCAAAATAATTTGTATTCTGATTTTTATCTGGTTAGTTAAAAACAAAAAAATTAGGGAAAAGGTGATTTGTTGTATTGATTTATATCAAGCAGTACTTACTGCATGAGCATTAAAACTATAATGAACCTGGCTGTCGGCTTTGAGTCACATAATGACTTTGAGTCTTAATTCTTTTTAATTATACAAAAAAATGATTTTACATTGGTTGTAAAAACTACATTCTACCTCATGTATTTTATAAGCAGCACAAATATCAGTAATTTTGTAAGGGAACTTAAATATTGCAGCTTACCACGAAATTGACTCTGAATAAGGTGATAAACTGTGCCATTAAGCAGTGGACTTAAAAGATGGAGTGCTGGCCTAACAGTATTAAGGCCACCATTTTTGTGCCCTCCAAAAGAATAGAGAGTACGCACGATTCTTTTTTAAACAAAATAGTCCGCCCACCCTGTCTATATACCTCCCACTACAGCTCTGAGTGTGAGTTCAAGTGTATGAAGATGTTGACATTACAGCAACTTTGTCTATAGGGTAAACTCTGATGTTCATTTAAAGAGAGTCATTGGTCCCACCTTACCATTTTTTTTGAACAAATTCTGTTAGGATGATGATCCATTGCAAGTTGTGAAAGTGAATCATCACTGAAACAGTTCTATGAGCATTTAAAAGAAATTTAGCTCATGTTAAAAATAAACAAAAATTCAATATCTCTATGCTATTGCAGTATTTTCATGCATATTTCACTCTGTGTTTTCAATCAAGTTTAGTTTGGCATAAGACTGATGAAAGGGGAAAATGAAGAGTTTTGTTTCCAGCCTTATCTTGTGTTGGAAGTTAGAGAAAATTATTTTTAATGCTTTACTGAGCATATATATATATATATATATATACATATATTTATTGTGTGTGTTATCATTTTAGTGCTTGAGTCAGAATATGGTGATTTTTTCCATATGCAATTAAGGCTTTGCATTTACTACCTGACAGTTTATTCACATGTCTGTAAGTGAACATTTTTCCCCTAAGTTGGCTTTCAACTTAAAACATTTTAACCCAATCCATATGATCATACGTAACAAAAGTGAAGGAGTTATTGAAACGGAATACTGATCCAGATCCACAAATATTTATAGTTTATTGTTTAAATATTTTGCTTATTTTTGTGCATTGCTTTGTATCAATTATTTCTTTTTTGAGTCTTAAAACTTTCAGGGACACAGCCATTGAATCCTCAATTTTGACACAAACTTTATTTAAATATTCAGGGATTACAGCCTGACGCGGTTAAAGGCAGCATACTAGTGAATAAGCTAAACAAAAGGTGCTCTCTTATTGAAATTCTGAACAGCTACTATCAAAGTTATGTCTGATCAACTCCATCGGGAAATTATAATATTTTCATATGATATAACCATGGTCTCATAACTTTAAGTTGTAAGAGTGAGCCCGGTCCCAAACATTGCCACACTAATCCAGTGCAGAGAGAGCATGTGTGAAATCTGATTCTATTGTCATCAAAATATGCTTATTCTGTATTTTCTAAGCCTCTAAATAATTGATTATGTTGAATGTTTTATAAAAAGTACCATTTTTCCATTGTCTACATCAGTGCTGTCCAACTTTTAGTCAGCTAAGGACCTCATGTTATATTCATAGAAATTTTCACACAGGGAAATCAGGCCCATAAATAATGTTAGTGGTTTTTTTAAAAATAGTTTTTCTACCAAAACAGAAAATCTGTCTGTTCTTTGTTTACAATATTTTTAATATTCAGCTGAATTAAATAGATGACTGATATAATACATATTTTATTAAAATAAAAGTATTATAATAATGGATATTTAGCAAATAATACATTTAACTTTACACCATTGCTCATGTTTAAGGGAGTCCTGAATGTCTTTAAATTTTTAAAAACTGCCACAAAATATGCCACTAATGGCCTCTTGGGCCACCATTGGACCACCAGTTGGACAATCCTGGTCTTCGGAATGAAATGTAACATGAGGACAGATGTTCTAGATTTTTTTTCCCAAACCTCAACAAATCATGTGATATAATTATTTACAGGCATAGACAATAGCTGTAACATCTGAATTTGACAGTGATAAAAAAAAAGTATCATAATATTTACATTATATTTTTTCTAGCAACAAATGTTTGAACTTAAACATGTAACTTTTTTATTTTCCATTATTTAGGAATTCAGTTTTAATAAATGCGAAAGACTTTGGGTAATTTAAAATAATTGGCTACCAGCTTTACATAGAGAAATATTATGTTTAAATAATTCTCTACCAGTACAGCTATGGATAGAGAAATACTGATTTTAAATAATTCACTACCAGAAAAATTTAGAAAAATTAATTTTAAGTAACTTTCTACCAGAGTATTGTATTGTAAAACTCCTAAATACTTGTGCTTCCCCTTCCATTAGGGACTTCCAATAAAATGTTGCCAAGTAATAGTCAGAGATTTCTGAAATTCCTATGTGGGCATTGCTTTTGCCTGCCTAATTAAAACTGTAGCAGGATTCTTTGAAATAAAAAGAATACTAATGAAAGTGTATTTTTTTTAAAAGATTACTGATTGAGTTGAAAGATAAAACTCATTCAAAATTGTGTTTACTAAATCATAAATAACTGTTCCGTTTGAAGCATATAATAATACTATAAAAACATGGAGGGATGTATTTTTTAACTTGAGAAGCCCTAACTGTTGACCTTATTATAGGCCTATCTATTTTTAATAATGATTTCAAGCAAGATTTGGTTTGTTAATCCTGATGTTCATGTTCAATGATTGGATTTTAAAAGAAAAAAATGTTCATGATATCAAATTTTAAGATGATGAAATTGAACTGATACTGTTAAGTATCTTACACACCATGCACCGTGCTTCTATTTAATTAATTTTTACCAGTCAAATTCTATTTCTGTTCTCCAGTTTGCACAAACCAAGATTACTGTGTGTGCAGTGCATTTCTTATTAAATGTACATTTATTTACCCCCTATCCATGTATCCATTATTGTTATAATAAAGGCATCTCCATTTCCTCATTGCTGTCTTCTACCTCTGATTCCATTTCATATATTCTTGTTGATTCCCCAATTTTAAAGATGACTTTTTTTTAAATGAAAGACATAATTTTTTTTGTCCATTTATCATTTACCTTGATGAATTTACAATATCTAACAATATTTAATATTTTCTTCATTTATTATAAATCACATCTCTTTGGAAATTCTGATATATATGTTTAGCTTTGTTTCAATATTTATCTTTGTTTCATGTGCTGTGAATCTTTTTAATGAATATTTAAAAAATAAGTGACATATCCTTTACTTTATGAGCTTATTACTACTAGATGAACTTCTTTGTACCTAAAAAAAATGAAATTAATGCAAGTTGTATTTAGAAACAGGAGCATTAGCAAAACGTTATTTGATTAAAAAACAACTTAAAGTTTTTAAAAAAATGCTGATTGTCAATGCTGTTACCGTAATCTTTGTTTCTTTGTGTTACATTACAAAAATTATAAATTGTATTTATTCTAAGTATCATCTATGGCCTCATTTGATGGAATGGACTACCTCATAAGTAGAAAGTAATGATAACAGTGTATATCTATTGTTTATGATTACACAATGCATATTTGTTCTAACCTTACTGGATTTGTCATTTTAAAATAATTTAATGAACTACTTACTAAATGATCCATCATTTGTTAATTTTGTATGTGTGTATCCTTACAACTAACAAAACGAATGCTCAACAAATTCCAAAATATTTGACTGAATGTATTCGCTATTTCTGCTACATAAATAATGCAGAGCATATTTTTGTTCAAAGTTTATGGATATTCACTTCTGGCCAGTATTTTAGAACAACTACATGTTAGTTGATGTTTCCCAAAAGTTAATTAATTTGTAAAATAATAATATTTTTAAGCTAAAAAAATATCAATGTACTTTAGAGTGAGCTTATCTTGATAATGAGACCAGATTAACCTATGAATGAGATGTACACAATTGTGTAGAAAGCTGATGCATTAGTTTATCCTAAAGCTGAACATTAAGTAGCTACTATGAACAATTTCTGTCAATAAAGAGCTGGTGGTGGTTAATCTGAAGTTATCATAATTTTTATTATCATTCTTTACATTTCTTTCTAAGATATTTTTTTTTTTTATAAACTGTCAGTACATTCTTTAGTTGTAAAAAATAGTTTGAAATAATATGTGAAGTAAAAGCATACATTTATTACTGTAATTATATGCATAATTCTATTATAACTATAGATTCATTGTAAAATTTTTAATCAGAAAATTAAAATGTGTATGTGATTTTTTAATATTTTTTTTTACAATATTTTATTATTTTAACTGTTAAGATTTTTCTTTTTCTAAGGTTTATCAGTTTTTTGTCAGTTTGTTGTATCATTCGTGCACAGCAGCCTACATTAAATTTTTTTTTTTTTTTTTTTTTACATTTGCAAATTTTAAAATTCTTATACACTTTAATTTTTTATTTTTTAATATTTTTTTTTACTATATTTTATTATTTTAACTGTTAATATTTTTTTTTTTTTAAGGTTTATCAGTTTTTTTTCAGTTTTTTGTATCATTCGTGCACAGCAGCTTATATTAAATTTTTTTTTTTTTTTTTTTTTACATCTGCAAATTTTAAAATTCATATACACTTTAATTTTTATGTGGAGACTATTTAAATCTCAAAATAAATATTTACAAACTATATATCTCCTAGCTATTTATTACAAACACACAGTTTTAGAATTTGAACTTCTCTCAGGGATCTGACACACATTCTTCATTTAATTTTCAAATAATTTTTTTTTTATCTTAATGATAATGTCTGGAAAATAATGTTTTTAAAATCTTTTTAAATAGTTGAATTCATTGTGCAAACCATCAGGGAAAAAAAAAATCTTCATTACTCCTCATTTTAATAGTTTGAATGTTTTAAATATTTTAAAGAAAGAAACACAGTTTGAGTTAGAAAATTTAGAAATTTGTTGCCATTGATGAACTAGGTAGGTGTACTGCCTAAATCACAAATGTAACAAGAATTGTTAATTGAAATTTTGGGAAAAAATAGTGCAAGGTTGAATTTTTTTTGCAAATTATGGAGAAATTTAGAGTTTTTATAGCAGTAAGAGTGTGTAAAATATCTATACCACCAAGTATTTTTGTCCTTAAAATTTTTCCAGGAGCTAACTATTAACTGCAAATGAGCATTTAAAATATATATTACAGCATCAACAAGTACCATGTTTTAGTTTTGTAAGGTGCTTTTTTTTGGTGGTTACCCTAAAGAGCATCAGTAAATCACCTTGTATTTTAATAAAAACAGTACAATGTGTGAGGTGGTTAGGTAACAACAAAAGCAAAGTTTGAAATTCTTTGTTCTTTGAAGATTATAAGCTTGTTAAAATATCTTTTGTTTTCAAGAGTTATATATGGCTTATACAAATACCTACAATGAAATTTCTTCTGCTGGGATATTCTAAGTAACACTTAAGTGTTTATTCATTCTCAAACTTTGACTGCCATTTTTTTATGGTTGTCCCCTAGAGAAGTAAGAGTTTCAATACACCAACTTGAGATGTTTATTACTCAACAAACCGTAATAGTGATTCACTAAACACAATTTAGTTTTTTTATAAAACATTTTGTACCAAACAAATTTTTTTTTTAAAATTAGTTAATATCTGCCATCAAATACAAAGCAAATATTTCCATTGCACTTGTTCATTGATAAGTCTGAATTTAATAATATTCTCTTTTTAATAAATATTTAAATTGTTGTGTTAGACACTTCCTTGGTAAGCATAACCAGGTTCTGTTTTGTTTCACTCCTCATGAATTTAATCCCTCAGAAAAGAAAGTTTATTGCATAATATGTGTGCAATTTAGTTCTATGTTCAAGGGTGTGCAATATCTTTATCTATACCCCTTGACTTATCAATTGCCATTTTACTTAGCCTCCAAATATGTCATTTAATTGTAAATATTTATATACATTTGTGCTCTCTCCATATAATAAGTGTCCACATACATCATTTATATTCATATATACATATTTCCTTAGATTTCTATTCATAAATCATATACTGTATCTGATTTTCTTCCTCTTTGTATTTTTTCCTCCGAATTTCATTTTTATTTAATCCTAACAATTTATCTGTGTATTGTGGGGATATGCTATCTATTGGCTATAAGGCTTTACCATCCAGAATCTCCATTGTTCCCCCAGTCAAGGCATGTGATCTGTCACCACTAGTGTGCATACATCTCTTGTCATGCATATTCAATCCTTCTGGTAACTTAGATAAACATTTTACAGCATATCTGACTCACTCTTTGGTAACTACTTGTTTTGTGATTCACTGTATCTGTTTAAAATACAGTCCAAAAAAATGTTTTAAAATATATAACTATTGACTGAATATTTGAGATAACATGCAATCCTCTTTCCTTAACCTGTTAATCAATTTGAAGTATTTAAAAAAAAATCAGTGGAATGAATTTTTCATTGCAATCTTTAATTTTAATACCAAGACAATAAACAGGTTTTGAATGTACTAGATTATGACCTTCTGGAATCAGTATTGTGAAATAATTATTGTGGATTATTATTAGATTTGCATTTCTTTTTTTTTCTTTTTAACATATAGAATAGAGTTAAGTGTGGGTTAGAATAGTTAAAAGATCATATGTATACAATTATTAATAAATACATTCATATGTTTGCTGTTTTTGATTTGCCTCCAATATTTACATTTGCAGACTAAAGGGCATTCAGGCTTATTTACATTGTTAAAAAAGGATTATTGTTTTAATGTGTTTGAAAAAAATGCCTTAAAATGTTACTGTAAAAAAAACAACAAATTTGTTTTTTTTAAATGCTTTTTAAAACATTACAAATTATTCTGAGCAGTCAGAAACTATGGGTTTTGTTCAGTCTGCTGTTTTTAATGAACACGGGTCTATATAATACATCATTAAATCATGTAGACATGTATCCTTCTCTCCTTTATTCTTTATAAAATTCAGGCTTATATCATTACATTAATACATTATAATTTTGCTGTTCTTGTTTTTTTTATACATCACTTCTCAGGTCATAGTGAGTTAGTTTATTTTGTGTTTTTTTTTTTTAAATACAGCAATATTACTAAGACAGTCATTTTCAAGCACACAGTTGACTGCTGTTGATAAGCTTAAATAATGAAGATGGCTGGATGCTGCAGTATGTATCTGAGCTAAAGGAAATCCTCTAGTAGTTGCATTGTTTGGATATTGCTAGATTGATGGATCTGTCTTTTAAAAAATGGATCTGCAGAAGAAATTGTTAAATCCATCTTGTCTTTAACAGTTTTTTTAAAATTTATTTAAAAAAAATATATTTTCTAGTTTGACCATTATGAAGAGGTTTGTCTTCCTAACTTTTTTTAGAATTTTTTTGGAATTGTTTGAGCAAACCCAGAGGGTAAGAAATTTAATAATGTAATAACATTAATTTTGAATTAATATTTTTAAAACATTATGTTTGAACTTGAATTAATTTTGAAATATTAACCTATTTACTGTAATGATTTATTAACTATTGATTTATGTCCAAAAATTTCTTTTTATCCATTTGCTATCAATGGTTATGTGATTGATGTACTGTGGTTAATCCTACAAATAAATTTATCGAAAGCATTCTTAGAGAAATAGATTGCGACAGTTTGTTCAGGGTATTACATATGTTTGTAAATTATTTTTTGCTCATCACTGTATTAAATCCATTTGCTATTTTGACTAATTTAGTACTGAAGGGCCATAATGTTTTACATTTGATCAGTGTATTTCATTATTGTTTCCTTTAATGGAAGACATGCTGCTTTTATAACAACTAAGTATGATAACAGATTTTGCATGGTTTCTCTGGTCATTCTCTCTGGTAAGGGCAGCTAACATGCACCCTCATGATATTTCGTCTTATGTATAATCTGCCAATTCTAAAGTTAACACATAATTGTTATGTGTATCTGATTGATAACTCTGGTTGTATACAATTTGACAAGTGTGGGAAAGGATTCCTCTATAACAATGGTCGGCACACTCATTACTCATAAGAGCCAAAAATCAGCAGGACGATTAAAATTTTTTTGAGAGCCATTTTAAGAATCTGTCACCGGTCAAGAACAATGTTTTTCGGAGTCAAAACCGATTGGTGGCCGACTGGCCAAGGCTGCACTCAGGTCTCTGAGGAGCAACATGCAGCTCGCGAGCCACTATTTGCTGGCAACTGCTCTATAACAGTAGGCTTCTAAGTTGGTCAGGTAATGTCATCAGTTTAACTGGTATCATTCATCTTGACTTTCTTCTTCACAAGTTAGATGGGACATTCATTGCAGAAGGTATGTCACTGTATAAGGGGGGAAGGGTGGGGTGCAAGTTGCAAAAAAAGAATGTAAGGCACTAATTGTAAACCAATCCACCCCCCCCCAAAAAAAATAGTAAGCAATGTCCAGCACCCCAAAAGACAAACAAAATTTTTTTTTATTGAATTCTGAAAAAATTAATTTTCTGAAATGAGCCCATTATTGTTTGTGGTGACATGTTTCTGGAATGACTTGTTAAGGGATTTTGAAGTACTAACACACATTTGTGGAAACTTGTAACAGGCATAATCTTGTGTCTTTTATTTGGTGTTGTTTCTCAAGTCATATAGCTGCCCTCATTATTAAATGTTTTCATAATTAAACAAATCTATGAGTTATTTTGCTTTAATTATTACACTTATTACTTAAGTCTTGATTATCGCAACAATTATATTTTAAGAGCGTTTAATATCTTTATCAGGATAATAAATACATAAAACATGACAACACTAAAAATAGATCGTTATTTTTAGAATTGAATACTTAATTTTTTTCCCAAGATATTTAAATTATGTAGATTAAAAAAATCAGTTTTGGTGGTGATGTTTGTCAAATGTGTCAACAGGCCTCATGTTTCCCAATTTTATTCTGTTTAAGCTAAACACCAGAATTCCCTACATATGCAGGCAATATGAAATTATAATTTATAACACCAACCGAAGCAAAGTGAAGATTTCGTATAGGTTATTAACATTATTGCAATCTCCACAGAAATCTGATGCACCCCGATTTTGTTAGAACTATGTAATTCATGAACTGTGCCAATGTGGCAGGTTGTTTAGGGCTAAAATTAAAATGGTACATTTATTAACGACCTTGCCATTTCATACATTTCACATTAACATCATCATAATGGAACATTTAATACACATTTTATTCAATATTCATTGATTTCATAGTACATATTACATTAATAAATTGCAGTCATTTTTTTGCAAAAACAGTTTTTAAAACCCCAGAAATATGAAAGATAAGAACATGAAAGGCTGTGGGGAATTTATTTTGTTAATAGTTTTTAAAAAATGCAGTTTTTTTTCCACTTGAACACTGCAACAATTTCATAGTAACACCACAAATTTGTAAACAGGCTGATCTGGAAACAAAGGCAGTAATCAGAGTGATGTGGGAATAGATACTAGGGTTAAAATAATAACCCTATTTGCTCTAAATTGTCTAAGAAGAGTTTATTCACCACCAAAGACTTTTTTTTTTTAAACAGTATCTCTGAACTGGCACAGCTGTAACTTTGCTAATGGAAGTTATTGATATGATGCATAGTTTTTTTTTAAAATTATGCCATTTGTATTTTTAAATTATAGTCATCACTATAAGAATAAGTCACAGGTGGGGGAAAAACATTTCAACAGCTGTTGATACAAACAAAAAAAGTTCTTTAGAGGAAGAAAAAATAAATTTTCAAGTTTTTAACCAGGCTGGTGAAATATTTATTTTGGAAAATATGGAAAAACTGACTAAATTTCTTGTAAAATTGGGAACAAGTAATAGCTCTCAGTGCTTACAGTACTCATGGGTAATGGGACACATAACAAGGTGATAAAATATTCTTAAAACCACTTTCATGAACCGTATTTGTAAATACTTCTGCTCACAGGTCCTCTGTTTAATTTATAACCATCATTTCTCATTATGCACACCATACCATATCCATAATGACAAATAATGCTTGGTTTACATAATACAATCTAACAAAAGATTCATTATTGGAAAAAAACCATACCAAAAAATCCTGTCATCTTATTGGGTGCACTTTAAAACAAAAAGATATTTAACAGATTCTATCTTCTTTTCAGTAGTCATTAGACAAATACAGTCAATTTATAATGCAAACATTTTTAAAACCTGGTAAGAAATTATTTGTTAGCTTCAGTACATATTATTGGAAGTTGAAAATGATTGAGCAATCTAAACTATTTCTTACCCTATCTATTTGCTTGGTTGCCTGAGCATCTCAGTTGAGTCAATTTTCAGAATCAGTTTTGAGATACAGCATATCACTTACACTAATACAAAAACACTAAAGACATTCTTAAACCATTTAGACAAATACTTTCAATCCGATGCCATTGTCAAAAAGTAAATTGATAGTAAAGACATATAGAACAGTTTTTAGAAATAACTGAATCTGGTAGTTAATGACAAACTGCATTATAACACTATCATTGTGGAACTATCCCAGTTAAAGAGTAGGATACTTTTTTTAAAAATTGCAAATACCAGTAATACCAAGTCATTCTACCTTATAATATATTGAAAAAAAGTTAACAAAAATTGAATATCTCTTACTTACATATAAATATTTTTAATATTTAAAAATAAAATACAAGTTTTTTTTTTGGTTTATCAACAAAAGGTATATGTGGTAAACATATTCAATTTGGTTCCTTACCCTCTATTCTTCTTATATGCTTATTACAAACCTGTTAAAAATAAGCCTTAAAAAAAAACTACCAGTACAGAATTTGGATGTTATGGAGATTTTTTTTAAATGTCAAAATACATTATTAACCCTCGAAATGTGGTCGGCCGATATTTTTGTTCTGTGCTGTGGCGGCCGAAAAAATCAGCCAATTAAAAACACGGTCCGATTAAACTTCCAATCCAATATTCAGCCGCAATTATAGCCACTTCCTTTCATTAATAATTAAACCTTCTTCCGGTTCAAGGTTTTTCTTGATAACTTAAAAATAAGAACTTTTTAATCAGAGTTTTATATCACTGTTCTTTTTTAAAGCTAACATGGTTGAAGGCTATGGCTGGGCCTTCAGTGCAAGAACAAATATAAATATTTTTGAAAGCGTTTTAGAAGACGATTTAAGTGACACTGATGATTTTAACATTCCCCATGACAATATCAGTTGAGATTATTCTTCTCATGAATTTTATAACTAGTTAGACTTCGAGCCAGGCCCGGAGGTTGGGCAAGGACTGACTGAATATTAGTCACAGAAGCTACATATTATTGATCAGAACTAATAAATTTTATAGTTAAACAACCCAAATCAGTTCCACAGTTCCTTTTTAAATGTTTACTAGTCAATAATAACTATTTTTCTTGAGATTTTGTATTTTGTACTTCGTTTTGGCTACGGTCTCAGGTTCTTATATAAATGACCTAAAATCACTATAATTGCTTTCAGAGGTTTAATTGCAATCAAAACCTTAGCAAACTATACATTTTCTGAAAGATAAATGAATTGCCTACAACATTTAAATTTGCGTTTTAAGTGTATTTATAAAAATTAATGATGTTATGAGCACTTGAAAGCAAGACATTTTGTCGATTTTTTTTTTCTTGAGCACTCCAAGGTCAAGGACACTGAGAAAAATTTTTTTTACGGGGTGGGCAATATGGCCAACTTTATCCCCATACATTTACCTTTCTAAAAATATATACTTATTGGGGTCTTGTATCAATATTTCTATGTCATTTAATGCAATTTCAAATGGCACTCAAAACGCTCTGAAAAGCTCCACACCACAGAATGATGCATGCCACAGTTCGTGTGTTAACAATACATTTTATCCTTTTTATGGTATGTCTTAACTTGCATCATCCTATCGCTCATTTACTGCAGTACATCTGAAATATTCATATGGACAGAACTGTTGAAGAGATATGATTTTAACAAGGCTAAATATCAGTGATGAAGTTAAAGAGTTTTGTTCAATGACCAAAATACAAGGTACTTTGATGCAATGTGTTAGACACACAGCCCATGGCACATTATAAAAATTTATAAGAATTTATAGTAGGGTAGAAAACAAGTTATGGCTGAGGGATGAAAGAGTACAAAAATATCTTGCCAATGCATTGCAGAGCAAGAAATTTGAGATAATCACAGTGCTTTAGGACAATATAATAGGACTTTGATTTAACAGACACTTTATTCAACTAAACAAAATCAGCATTAATTATATGCATTCTTGACAATCTGCTATATCCCAGTATATTCTTCTCATCCCAAATACAACAACAGTTTTTCTTAGAACACACTTTTCATGCTTATTAAAAACACAATTGTTTCTGGGTAGACGGTAAATGCAGTTGTTTTTTTCTACACATCTGACATTACATTCACACTGACTTCACATTAGGCAGTAGGTCAAGGTTCATCAAGTACATTTTTATTCACATTTATTTTCTATGACTTGTCCAGTGCACGGAAATCTCTTGACACATAAAGATGTTCCATTAAGAAGTAAAATATTAACATATTATATAGGACCTTTTGCTTTGAGAGCGTTGCAGTAAAAGAGTGTTGAAATATTCAATATAGTATCATCAGTTGTGTAATTCAAATGTAAATTGCTTATTAAAAAATAAAATGCGTCTTCCATTTGTATGCAACAGATCTCAATGGCAGTATGTCATATTTATAATTTAAAGAGATAAAGACTGAACTCTCCTAATGTATCTTCAACATGACACCCTATCTGTTAGATGAAATACATTTCTGGAAAGAAAAACAAGAGAAAAAAAACATATAGATCAAATTATAGTAAGTTTGATAATCCAATTAGCCACATATTTTGATCAATAATTAGCTCTAGATTTGTCTCAAGAAAGTGAGCGACTGTCAACAAATAAAAGAAAAGGTGCTTAAATAGAATCAATGGCAAACATTTTGAGCCTGTCCAATAACTATAGCTGAGATGTCTATATTTAAAACAATTAAAAAAGAATGTAAGGCTTTTACTGCTGAAATGACTACACACGCGATATGGTTTCTCTTAATTATGAACAGAGAGGCATTTACTTTAACTTGCTAATTGAACTAATACGCTAAACTACGCCTTAGTCCAGAGGACTGCAAACTCAGTCAAAATAGCCAAAAATCAGCAGTAGGACTATAAAAAAAAGTTTGAGAATTGAGAGCCAAATTTCTTTTCAAGAATCTATCAAGAACCATGTTTTTCAAGGCAAACCAATTTGTGGCCAACCGGCCGAGCCGCACTCAGGTCGCTATAGAGCCGCATGCTGCTCGCAAGCCATGATTTGCCGGCCACCGACTTAGTCTGATTTAAACATGTACTTTACCTAAAATTATATTTATCCTTGGATCTGCTTTGAAATTTGTGTAGATAACTTGCTTGACTTTTCTACTGTCTGATATTCTTTTAAATTTAATGTATAATTTTTCAAAACAACAATCTCTCAACTCAGCCACATAATGAGTGTTTAGCATTAAACATTTCTATGGCTAAAATAGACAATACTTATAAGGAGTCTGTCAAAAAGGGATTGACTATAAACACTTTTTAATTTAAAAATGCATAATTTCAATTAAGCCATTTTTTTGTACCTCACACTAAAATACATCATTACCATTTACTCTTTAAGGATCATTATAAAATTACAAAGTTTTGAAGTGATACCTAAATATTCAATCCTTTCATAGTTTTTAGTGTCAAAACTGTAAGGAAAAGGTTTACTTTGCATAAATCACATCACAAACAGCTTTTTTAAAAAAAAAAAAATAAAAAAAAGTATAACCTTATTGATTACTAGAAATATTAGGTCTTGATTATAAATTTTGTTGTGATATTACAGTTGCTGTAACTTAGGGTAGCTTTTAAAAGAAACAAAAATTAATTCACACAAGAATGTTCGTAGTCTTTCAACACCAGGCTTAAATTTGCCAATTCAAAGTATTATAAAGCCATAATATTTGTGAAATTCAACAGTAACATTTAACCTTGCCCAATAATGCCCCAATCATATATTTGGCTGAAAAAAAAAAGAGAAAAAGGTTTGCTCTTTAAAAAAGATATTTACATCCAGCTTAAGTCATTAAACAAAAGTGAGCTTATAATTTTTTAAAGATTAGTTTAAGTTGAATTTAAGCTTGCACCTCCATAATTGAAGACAACAGATGAAACTAAGTATTGTCAGTCTTCACGCTACTTGAAAAGAAATGTAAAAAAAAAAATATTATTCCAATTGCAATAAAATAAAAATACTGTTCTTTTATACTATACGATTATACATTAAAAAAAAAAGTGTGATTTGTGTTCATACCTGTTATAACAGTTATTAATAAAGGAGAATGACACAAAAGGACAAACAAATAATCTTTATACAAAGCTCATAACAAAAATGTGTTTTGCCTTCCACTGCATATTTTTTTACCATAACATTTAAGAAATTCATGTAGGTGGCACAAATTTCTTGGTCCATTGTCAATCACATTTCGAGTGATTCTTTTAAAAATCATCCCCTCACTTCCATTTATACAACTGTATTTTCAGAGACCATTGTCAGTATTCCCAACAACTGTGGTGCCACTACTGTCAGCTGACAAATCTGGGGGGTGAGCAATGCCAACCGGAGCATCAATATTGGCATCTTGATTGTCATTGTCCCAGTGCTGTACAACATTATGGTCCCCATTCATGTGTCCAACATTAGCGATTGGTCCAGGAAGGGCTTGATCCTCTTCTTCATCTAACACAGCTACCTCATTGCTGCTGCCTTCCCCCTCTCCAGCTGTGACCACTACTCCCACATCATCACTGTTTTCATCCCAGACATTCTCAACAATATTTACAATGGGCTCATTCAGCTCAGGGCTGTCAGCTACAATCTCACTGTTGGGGACAACAGGAAGAAAACCAGCTACACTTTCCTGAGGCCAGTCCGCATCAACCATATCATCTGCAATGTCACCATTCAGTCCATTAAGATTTGGGCTATACCCAACCACATCTCCATTTGGCCCATTCAAACTCGGACTATATTCCACATCACTAGCAATGTCACCGTTGGGCCCGTTCGGGTTTGGGCTGTAACATGAACTACTACTGGAGACAGTTGATGAACCCGTTGATCCGGACCCACTGGAGCTAGAACTAGTACAGCTATGTTCACTTCCACTGATGCTATGAGAAATATTACTGACCTGTGACCTACTGCTGGAACTGAACTTACTGTCTGCATCCAAAACACTTAGTCCCCTTAAACTGTCACTTCCAAAATTTGAGATGCTGTTGTCCAGAGTTTCATCCATGGGATCACACCTTTCTGTTACTGTAGCACTAATTTCCATTGGGGTTGCATCCCCATCATCAACATTGTTAAATGAAAAACTAGCACAAGTTCTCTGAGTGTTCAGATAGGGTGAATCGGATGAAGCGTTTGTTGGATAATTTATGTGGTCATACATATGACTAGCATAGGGACCACGCCTCATGCCTGTAAATTGAGGATGCTCACACTCTGATTTGTTTGTGCTCCCACACTCCTGGCAGACATCTCTGTAATCTAGCTCCTCACTTAGAGATAAGCTGGGGGTTTGCTTGCTGTCAGCCTTTGTAAAAAGAATCAGAGGACGTCTGAAACCTGAAAGTGAAATACACAACAAAGAAGAAACATGTCATTCACAAATATCAGTATAATAAACAAACAGTGCAAGAGTACAAATGTTTAAAAAAAAAGTTTTACCAAGTTTAACATGCCTGTCCTGAATTTTCAACATTACTGATTAGGTTAAAGGGGGCAAATGTAAATGAACAATTTTTTCAAACAAAATGTCTTCCTTCTTTTACAAATTTGCAAAATAATTACTAACCTTTGGCTTTGGTAACAGGTACTCCAATGACTTCACATTTGACAAAGCCAATTGATAATAAATAATGCTTGAAGCCTTCTGGTTTAAGCTTAATTGACTGGTACTTTGCAAATAATTCAGACTGAATAAAGGAACAAAATTATTTTATTTTTAATAAGTTTGACATTATTAATTTACTAAAATTCTTATATTTTAAATATAATAAAAACTGACTTTTCAACATCTATGAACTGAAACTGAAAAATTTCTCAAATGAATAAACAACATAACTATTGAACAATGCAGTAATGCATCATACCAAAATTAAATTTATTCCTATCAATAAGCAGCAGTATTAATAGACTGCCTTTTTTGCTGCCAACATGGTAAAAAAACAAAAAAACTAAATAAGATGACTTACTACATAGTAATAATAAGAATTATGTTCTATGACTCTAACTTACGGACAGTTTCGCTCGCTTTCTGTAGGTTGACCAGGGCTGAGGCTCTAAAATCAACCTCCCACCAGGACGTAACTGTCTGAAAATCTTCTGAAAGAAGAGCTTCAATCCATTATCGCCATTGTTCAAGTGGATCCATTTCGTGATGGAAAGAGCCAGAATGATATCGTACTCTTCCTTCTGCAGATTCAGGATTTCTTCACTTCCTGGCACATAGTTCCCCTAAAGGAATTGTAAAATTATAAAAACCAAATATAAGATTCACCATTATTTATTGAAACTTTCTTAACCTTTTCGTTACCGATGACGTCAACACGGTCTCACGATCACCCATTTTCAATTACCAAGGACGTTACATTGTCGTCATAACAAAGATGCAAAGAACTTTTCTGAAATACCAAGGATGTCACGTCTACGTCATATTTCAATTCTATATATTTCTTTATTCGTTCCTCTATAGAGAAGTTAATACCGTAAGCGAATCGGATAGAGAATGGAAAAAATACCGGAAGTTTCAGCTTTAGGTTTTTTTTTTATTGTTGAGTCAGCAAAAATTGATGCTTTAAAACCAGCAGTAATGAAGGGGTTAACTCATGAAGATAATTACATAAAGAAATATGTTAAATATAATTAAATAAATAGATATTTAAATGCTATGACTATGGGAAAATAATTTGCATTCCACACAAAAAAAACTATATAAATAATTTAATTACATTGACTCACCTGTAAAAAAAGAACATTGTTTGGAAATTGATCTGATGATCCCATGAGAGGGTGTGCTTCTAATGGTCCTTTTGTCATTTCAAATACACGAGGGTATTTGGATGAATCTTTTCTGCGTAGACTTAACATATGCCGAATATTTTGCCGAGCAGCTTGAATAAGCTTGCCATCAATATCCATACCAAGAATTTTGTGTGGGTGATATTGTTCAGCTAAAGCAAGCGTAATGTGTCCAACATTGCAACCAATGTCTAGGACATCTTTGTCCTTAAACCAAGTGGGATTAAAATATTGTAGTCGAGGATCTGGCTCGTGATCTCTGTTACGGTATCCATAATACCGGTTATAGTTTCCTAGTGTGAACATGGGCTTCTCTGGGAATTTTGTTGGCTCATTGGGGCCGGTTCTGGATTTGCTTCCACTTAGTTGACGCTTGAATTTTCTTTCAGGGCTCATGCTTAGTGATCTAGATCGAGATCGACTATTGTTGAAAGTGTTTGATTTGGTAGGTGTTGGGACATCTATTGATTTGGGCTTTTTAATGCTTGTATCTTCCTCTATTGGTGTAATTTCACAGTGAGACTCTGATTCCACATCTGTGGCTATATCTGTGCCACAAACAGATTCTGATGCAGGTGTACAAGTTGCACCTGATGGACCAGCTTGTTGTAAATCTTCATGCTTTTTCTTCTTTGATCTGTGACGTTTTTTAATTGTAGAATTTAGTAACCGGTCAATCACTTTTTGATCATGTTTGCCCTCCAAATTTAAAGGATCTTCTATATTTGGTGGTACTTTAACATAAACAATTTTTCGGAAATCTGGTGTAGGCAAAGGGGAACTTTCAGGTGTTTTTAAGTTGAGCAAACGACCTTCTTCACTGTGAGCCAGGCCATTAAGATTTAAGGGGTCATGAGCATCACCACCCATCAACTCCCATTTAGGCATGTGATCTCTCCTTGGCCTTAAATCAACAGATCCTAATCTTTTTCTTTTAAACTGGACATCTTTGTCATGGGGTCTCCCCATATTTGAACTTAAAGATAGTCTTCTTTTACGAAACTTGGGTGGATCTGGCAAACCTTCAATTTTTAAATTCTTTTCTAGAAGTGCATGTTTTCTGGATAATTCTCTCATTTCTTTGGAATTAGAACGAGGCCTTGGGTACATTGTTTTTCCCTGTTTACCACGGAAGGTCCGATTTTTTAACTTTTTCCGGTTATCACTTTTATCAAGTGAAGCTGGTTCAGACTCATAAGCTTTATCCTCATCTGTTGTCTTGTCATCTTTATTTTCAACATCAACATCACTACTGCTGCTACCACCCTGTTTGATATCAACTATTAATTTACTTTCTTGTTGCCCTCTATCAGTTGGCATATTGGGCTTTGTGAAGGTATTTTTATTAATACTGGGTCCGATTTGGGAAAAGATCGCCTCCTGGTCAGTTACCTTAATGCTTTGATCTATCTGTAATACAGTTATTGACGATGACGACAACGTTACTGATAGTGATAGAGAGTTTTCTTGTTTATCTGAATTTTCTTGACTGGCATTGACATGAGTATGAGTATGTCCAGCAGCACTATCAGGATGAATAATAGCCACTTCCAAAACATGTAACTTCTCATCCGGCACAGGTGTACCCAAACTATTTGATGCAGGTAAATCGGAAACAGCTGAGTCCATCTTTAAAAAAAAAAAAAAAAAAAGAAGCACAACCAGGGCTCTAAAACACAGCTCGCTGCCCGACATCCAAACTATTTAATGCAGATAAAACGGAAAAAGATGAGTCCATCTTTAAAAAAAAAAAAAAAAAAGAAGCACAACCAGGGCTCTAAAACACAGCTCGCTGCCCGACACCACAATAGAAAAATCTAGCAGACAGATCGTAAAAAGAACGACAGAAAGTCGCGGAAGTAAACAGGCAAGAGCACCACCTAGCGGACCTTGTTTTTGCACGGGCTACTTAATGTAAACAATAATGGAAAATAATATTTTATCGCTTCTAGTTCAAGCTAATGCACATTAAATACAACCAACAGGTAAGCAAACAATATTACGAAGCCAACCATACGCAGATAACCAACAAAGCTGCTGTAATTGCGGAGAAAAAAACATTTTCTTTGAGAAGACTGAACAAGGTGTTCTCCGATGGTAGCCATCAACTACCCTTTGAAGGACGCATGCGTACAGATGAAGCATTCTGGGAGATCAATTTCCGGGTTATATTTGTCGTCTGCAAGCGTTCATAGAAACCTACGAGTCTGGAGTTTTTGTCATAGTTCGTCAATAATTGTATTTTTTCCTTTTTTTTTTTTTTACGGCTAAGATCTGCTTATATTTGATAATTGCTTTTAATCATTTAAATTCAAATTTCTGGGAGATCAATTTTCGGGTTATATTTGTCGTCTGCAAGCGTTCATAGAATCCTACGAGTCTGGTGTTTTTGTCATAGTTCGTCAATAATTGTATTTTTTCCTTTTTTTTTTTTTTACGGCTAAGATATGCTTATATTTGATAATTGCTTTTAATCACTTAAATTCAAAATATATATTATATGTTATTTTCGATTAAATCTACGTATATCGACTGAATAAGTAAAAAATGATCACTTATACTTATAATTATAAGTCTAAATTAGTCTAAACTAAGTAATTTAGTAATTAAGTCAAACAAAGTTATTAAATAAAAAAGTAAATTAGTTAACATTAGTTAGTGAGCCTAAAAATAAAAATTAGAAGTAAGCAGTCTACGACCCGGGCTATGCCTACTTACTTTATTAGGCCTACTTACTATTATATCAAAAAAGATATGAATGCCAGAAATCCCAGTCCCAGGTTAGCTCAGCACCAGGACATGTTGTATTAATCCCCGCTACACTTACTGAAGTTACTGATACTGCAAGAACATTTCGTGCCAGAATTGGTCTCGTCAACCATCTGTGCACCCTCACTCACCCAATTTCAGTTTCATTCTTCAGTCAAGCAAAAATAATTCATGATAAAAATAAGATGATTTAAATGGTCATGGTTGATTTTTACTAACTATATTCTGGTACTATTCAAATTCAAGTACTACCTTTCACCTTTTTTTCTTTTTTCTTTCTTTGTTACACACTACAAGCCATCTTAATTTATATGATGATATTTTTAGCGTTTTTTAAACATAAAAGGTGCTGTTACTCATCCTGTCAATCTTTTTTGGGGTCATCCATAATGACATCATGCTGGGGGTGGGGGTGTCATGATTTCATGACAAACTATTAGGAATTTGTCTAAATTATGTGACAAATTTGTGACTTTGGGGAAGGGGGGATCCAAAATATGAGTCATTTAAATTAACATATTGTTTATCCTAGGTCATTAAAATTTGTAGTTTGGCTTTGCATGTCAAGATCAGATTCAGAAATATTAACATGCATGGCCTTTTTATTAGCAGGACAGGGGTTTTAGTAGCAATTATTATTATTTCTTTTCCTTTTACAGATCTTTTTAAAATTAAAAAAAAATTAAATATTTACCATTTACACGCTGTGTTGTAGTTAGGTTAGTGGTGCTAAGGGCAGGCCAAGCTTTTTTAACCCCCAATCTTCAAAGCAGCCCTCTTTCACCCTTTAAATGATTATTCCCTGACCTGCCATGCTGAACAGGACCATTCAAATACAGATGGACCAATCATAAAATTGTAAAATTACTTGGAAAATCCATTGAAAAAGGTGCAAATATGCAATTCACATGTGTTCTATGGCAAAAAACCCTGTTCTAAGTATCTACTAATAACTCATTAAATTTCTTTAGGTAGGCATTCCTTGGGCTGGGTTGCATTGCAAAATGCATGCACCATGTACTCAGTGGTTTAGGAAAATGGGTTGTAGAGGGGGTGTTCCACCCAGGGCGACACTTTTTTCTCCATATTGAGGGGCAAGATTTTCGGGCAACTTCAGAGTTCATTTGGTGAAGGTGGAGTGGCAAAAAGCTTGGCCTGCCCTGGGATGCAAAAACTCTATCTACGCCACTGCATGTACTGGCTGTTGAAAATGCAAAAATTTAATTTTTAATTTTTTCAATATCATTCTACTAAGTTACTTGATTTTAAACTTCAGTCAATATTTCAGATATTACAAAAATTGTAGGCCTAAAGACTTTAGTATATAACTGTTGGATAAATTGAGTCTATAATGGACAATGATAATAAGAAACTCAATGCATCGAAAAAGGGTTTCTCAGGTAAATGTATATTTTTGTAATAATATTTATAGTATATAAACAAAATAATATTGAATACAACAAATTATTTGTCATACTTTAGATCTTCTATTCACTTTTATGTAAAATTTTAAAATTATTTTAAGACCTATAATTTTTCACACAGCTCCTATAAAAAAAGCTGAAAAAGATGTAATTTCCAGTGATGTAACCCAAACAAGCAAAAAGAAGCAGAAATATGCAAGTGAATCTACAAATAAAAAGGTGATAACTTCTAAATAGCTTTTTACTGCTGAAATCGCTGAAGCATTAATAAAGCTAGATTTAATTTCAAAATAAATGAATTTTCTAAAAATATTGTGGTTGATACTAAAAATATGAAACTAAATAATTGCATTAGGGGAAGCTTATTAAAAAAATTCTCTATTCTTATCTAATTTGGTATGTCATTATCTTTTATGTTGTTGTATTTTTGGGTAGTGAGGAGTGTTTAAAGGAAAGTGATAAAAGTCAGAAATATTTAAGTTCGGGAATACTGAGGTCCTAGCAAATCAGTTTCGAAATTAGAATTTTTAAAAATTCAGGGAATTATAATGTACCCCGGTATACAAAAATTTCCAATGCTAAATCTGTCCAATACTAAAATAATTGTATGAAAAATCACATTAGGGAAAGGAGGTTAAGAAAATTCAGGTCATTTCAAAAGGGATCAAAGGTCATCGATCTGTACATAAGCCTCCATCTAACATTGTTTTCTTTACTGTGCTAAATATAGGATTGTGAGAAGAAAGAACAACTGAAGCCACTCTTCACTAGTTCACCAGGAGACTCGTCAGATAAAATGCCAAAGAAACAGGTATAAATTATTAAATTATTATCTATTATTCAAATTATAATAATTGTAATTACACAAACTTTTAGAAGCAAAAATATAAATTTTATTTTGTAATAACTGAAGTCACACGTAAATGAATTTCACAAATATAGGTGTTTTTTTTAGCTAATTATATCTTTATTGAATATAATCCTGATATGGTAACTTGCTTGAGCTATTTAAAAGAATGAAATAGTGAAACGAGGTATGTGGAAGCTTGAAAAAAGGTAACAGGACAAAAAACAAGGACGTTTCGGCATAAAGCCTTCATCAGCCAACAAAAGAAATGAAAATACAACAAAATACAAAATGTATTTTCATTTCTTTTGTTGGCTGATGAAGGCTTTATGCCGAAACGTCCTTGTTTTTTGTCCTGTTACCTTTTTTCAAGCTTCCACATACCTCGTTTCACTATTTCATTCTTTTACATAGCTTGAAAGCAGTCCCTTCATTTATTTATTTGAGCTATTTACTGTGTGTAAATATTTTCAGAAGGATATAAACAATATGAAAGACTCTTCTCCTAACAATAACAAGCATAAGAAGAAAATACTTCTGCATGTTAATGTCAGTCCAATTGAGGCAAGACATTTAATACCTATGGCTCAAAAAAAGTGCTCAAGTAAGAAAGTATCTAAATTGAAAAATAATGTTATTTTATTAATTACTATGTTTTAAAATGTTTATTAAAGGATTATAATACAATTCAATAAAATTTAAGTGTATGTATCTAGTTTTTAATTGCAAACACTGTGTTTCAGCAAAAGGTGAAAGTTTAAAGTTAAAGGGAGTTAAAGTTCCGAAAATACTGTCTGAAAATGAATATGAAGAGCTTTTCAACAGTGTTTTACAAGTTTCACAAGATGCTGAGAGTATAAAAAACAACACCCTTACTGAAAATGAGTATAATGACATCTTTAACAGTGTTATGCAAAAGACTTCAAATGATCCTGAAAGTATGCACAAACTTGAACTTTCTATGAAAAAAATTTCAAAGATGTAAATCTATTTTAAATTTGATATGTGTGCATATGTGTATATAAATCTGCTCTCTATTTTATATATAAATTGAGTAAAACAAAGGAGGGTTAAACCTGAAAAAAGGAACGCAACAAAACAACGAACGTGTCGGCAGGAAGCCTTCGCCAGCAAACAAAACAACAGAAAAAACAGTATAAAGAAAAAAATAGTACTTAGCTTTGAAGTAGTATCTGTGGGCAGCAAATGAATTGTGCACTTTCATTTGCTGCCCACGGATACTACTTCTAAGCTAAGTGCTATTTTTATTTGTATACTGTTTTCTCTGTTTTGTTTGCTGACGAAGGCTTCCTGCCGACACATTCGTTGTTTTGTTGCATTCCTTTTTTCAGGTTTAACCCTACTTTGTTTTACTCATTTTATATTGTGCTAACCTGATTGCAGTCTCTCCCCTTATTACCCTCTATATTATATAAGGGATAACATATTATTTATTTGTTAAATAACTTAACTTTCTCAACAGTAAGACATATTTTATTTATACATTAACAGGTAATATTGATGACATGAAAAAAAAGTTTGAAAATAAAAAGCCCATAAAGGAAGTCTCAGTCGATTGTGAAGAAACTGATATGAAATTAAAAGTGAAAAGTCCTGGTGGCTATGAGCAGAGAGGCCTGGATGAAAATAACGTTCCTCTCCAAGATAATTATAGCGATATAAATGATGATAACAGTTCCATTGACAGTGAAGAAGTCGATGACTGGAATGACATGTAAACTCATTTTATAAGCTATAATTATATTGCACAGTACAAAAATGGTACTTGTAGTTACCTTTGTAAGATTTTTTGTGCAAAAACAAGGATCTCTACCTCCATCTTTAAATTGTTTTCTTTACATTTATCTGATAAACTGACGTCTTTAATAAAGCTTAAATAAATTATCTTTAATAAAATTCAAAGAAAGGCAAAAAGTCCCCTTGAAATGACTTAAATTAAATTAATTATTCTCATTTGCTAGGCCAGTTCAACAAGAAAATGAGACCACACCTGTATGTAAGCCAAAAATGGAATGTCCCAAAATAAGACAAGGCATCAAGAAAGTTGAGAAGCAAAACAAATTGAAGCCAAAGCAGTTACTTTATTCTGAAACAGGTATATAAATGATTATAAAAAAGAAATAACTAAGGGTCTCAAATACACTGAATTCAAATCGGTTGGTCTAGGCATATAATGCTCTGTATATAGCCCCTACAAACGTCTTACAAACAAAATTTTTTAAAGTCTTCTAAAGTATATCTAAAAAAAATTATTAATCAACCAATACAAAGTAAATATATCATTAACTTAGATCCATCTGTCTGTGAGTAAATTACAATCAATAATATCATATATCCCTACCTGTATTTTATTACTTAAACTTAAAAAAGTTTTATAAAAATATATTGCTATTCATATGAATGGCTATTAGGTTTGTTTATAACCAAATTATTAACTCTAATTAATTATGGTATCTTTGAAAAAAGATATAGACACTCCTATTCAAAATATAAAGAAAATTAAGCGTTATAATTTAATTTTATATAGGGCTAAATATTATATAACCCCTCCACACCCTTTTACTGAATTCTATATCCGCTCTTTTGGTATCATATTACAACAAAGGTTGTAAAAATTATTTTACCATAATAATATTATTTTATATATATTACACATGTAATTATCAAATAATCTTAATTTCTCAAAGTTGTAAAAGTTGTTATAAAAGATGAAATAATATTTTCTCTTTTTACAAAATTGAATATTCTAATTTTTCCAGAGCAAATCATAAAAGCCAAAAAAAGTGTTGCAGATGGAAAAATTTCAAAGGAAATCACCAGCAGTTATGATAAGAAAGGTAAAAATACATGTGCATTTCTTTTGCTTTTTATAACTATAACTTGAGAGAAACTTAATCCCCAATTCATGTGAATATTTCAAATGGTAAGAAATTTTAGCCTCATTATTAGTGTTATTTTTCCAATAGCTTTTAATAGTCCTCTTTTTAGTCCTAAGAAAGAGCAATGATAGGTTTTAATAAGCTTTGTTAAGTCCATAGAGCATTTATTAAAATCAAATTTACAATAATAATTCACAGTTCACAAAAATGTCAAAAACATCTTTCATATTAAAATAATATTTTATTTTTGAATATATAAGATATTTAGATATTATACTACTACATCAGCCTTTACTTTAAAATACACTTTTTAATAGGCATTACCACAGTAACATCAAAGAAAGGGAAGAAGGAAATCAGCCCCATTTCTAATAAAATAAAAAAATATAATCAAGTTCTGGAAAAACAGGCAAACAGAGAAGAAACTGTAGATAATCAACAGGATGAAACAGGTTTATAATAAATTGTATATTAAGTTTTATTTAAGGATTAAGTACTTATTTTATCTTTTTAAAGCATTTGTGCTGTAAATTGAAAGCTAACGAGGGCCTATTATCAAATCCTATAATTTTAGTCTACAAATCTTTAATCAGGATTGTGGAGCTGACTTTTTGGTAGAGCTCAGCTCCGGACAAATTTTGGTCAGCTCCACTCAGTGCTCCCGCAAAGTTATTATTTTTTAATTTTAAGGTTTGCACAGAGTAATCTGCAAATAATAGGTAATCAGTAACATTAACTGCTTTCTAAAAAACAGTCTATATGATGCAAGTAAATTAATTATATTAGAAAATAGGATAATACTTATGGAATTTTTATCACATTAGCCCGAAATAAGAATATGCAAGACTCTATTAATCGTGCCTGTATTCACCCCCCATTCCAAAAGATCCCTCCCCTATTAAAAAAACATTACTTTTTACTAGAGGCCGACCGAAAGTGATTTTCTGATTTCGGCCGAAGCCGAAAATAAGCCGAAAGTTTAAAATGACTTTCGGCCGAAACCGAAAAAATGCCGAAAGTTTAAAAATGACTTTCGGCCGAAACCGAAAAAAGGCAGAAAGTTAAAAATGCATTTTGGCCGAAACCGAAGCCGAAAATGAAATATTAAGATATTTTGAAATTCGTTCCCGCATACATTCTGCATACATCGAAAATGATGTGGGAAAGTATAATTATTTACATTCTTTTTATAAAAAATGAAATAATCGTGACTCTTAATAAATAAACATCTAATAAAGGGGTCTCAAACTCGCGGCCCGCGAGCCATTTGTGACCTGCAAAAGGATATTTTGCGGCCCGCTACATGACAGAAAAGTTTAGTGTAAATGCGCCGGCCCATTTTCCCATTCTCATATCTATAACGTGACTCTCCGCGACGGTTTCAGTCGAATCTCACCGACTAGTCTAATTCTGATTTTTTAAAAAAATGTTTCGATATATTTTGGTATGCCAGGTCTCTGGCAACAGTGAGTAGTTCTTGAGAACCCTTAATGATTTTATTGCTATTTATAAAGGTTGAGCAGATTGTAACAGTTGTAATCCTTTTTTTGTGGATTACTTGATGCGGCCCACTCTCATTTAGACACTACCTCCTGTGCCTCCCCCCTTACCCCCCCCCCCCCCCCCCCCCCCTTTTTGTTTT